>PVHP010007114.1:0-57973 GCA_004024765.1 Zapus hudsonius
AAAAAAAGAAAAAGAAAGAAAATTCTTAAGAATCCTTGTAACCCAGAAGACCCTGTACTTGGAATCTCTGAGTCTCCATTACCCATATTAATGACATTTCCAAATCTAACACTGAAAAGTCCACAGTGACCCAAAACACCTTCATGCTGCCCAAGCTGATTTCCTGCATAAGGAAGAATCTGAAAGAAGTGTAAGCAGGCCAGTTTTGAAGTTAAAAAAAAATATTTTCGGGATCCATGAATCCATCCGGGTATAAACCTAAGGAAGCCAGCTGTCCCCCAGTACCTGATGGCCATATTGTGTGCTGCGGTTCCCAGAGCTCTCCTTCCCAGAATGCAAAGGGCAAAAGATAGTGTCACCAAGGGCGAGTCCTCATCACTGTCCACACTCTCCAGGGCCTTTGAGGGCTAAAAGAGAAAGGACAAGAGCTCAGCCTTTGCCCAGATCCCCACGCCCTGGACCACAGCCTCCTGAGTGTGTGGTTAGAGCAAGCTTCCAGGGGGGTCACTGTGGCCTGGGAATGGGGGGAACCCTCTGCTGCCCGAGTCAGGACACAGAAAAAGATAAAACTGGGAAAGATACTTTCTTAGAGAAAAGGAGTAAAGGTGAGGTTGGATGAAGGAATTCCCTGGAATGTCAACTATGTCTCAGTTTCCCCACTGCCGGGGGCCCAGACCCAAAATACAATTTTTAAAAGTTATATTTTCATAATTTTAATGAAATTTTGGTTTTGGTGGTGCTGGGATCAAACCCAGAGCCTTATGCATGTTAGACAGGCTCTCTGCCACAGAGCTACACTCTGATCCTGAGGATTTGATTTTAAACAATGATCCAATGTCCTGATGGCATTCCAGAGGGATAAAACTGTATTGACCCAGAGCACAGTTTAAAGGGACATACACCTTTAAGGCTCTGTCAAGGGAGACCAAGCATATTAACTCTCCTGATTAATTTTGCTCAGCTACTAAAGTAAACATCTATCCAAGCACTAATTTCCCCCTCACCTCTGTTTCATTAGCATCTGTCCCAGAGTGTGAGCAGAGAGGGATGGCTGACGACCCTTGTTTGTTAATTGTGCCCCCAGCCCCCAGCCCCCAGCTCCTCCTCCTACCTCCTTTCTTTTCCCTGCACAATACTGAATCCAGTCCAGGTAAGCATTGCAGTAGCTGGCCCGAGTGATCCCCTGGAGACACGGAACGTAGTCATCATCAACGTTAATGTTGAACATTGCAAGGTCACGCTCGATGTAATGCCACTTAGCAAAAGGCTGCAGGGACTTCAGAAGGGATTCGTTCTTGACCCACGTGAGGAGTTTGGGGGAAGCGACCAGGTAATATATTATGCTCTGCAAGAAGAAGACAGGATTGTAAGTTCCAACGATCATTCTCAAGCCGGGAAGATTACTGTTTGCTTCTAGGTTTATTTAGCCTCAGAAAGAAAATCAATTCCAGATAAGTACGAGATATGTGTGATCCTCACGGAGTATCATGTGTATTTCTGCTGGGTCTGAAGCAGAGAAACAACTCATGTGAGACATTGAAGTATTGGGTTACCAGAGGAGGGAAAAAAGAAGAAAGTGAGAAAGCTTAATGCTAACACATTGCAGTCACTGTCTTGGTTTCTGGTTGATTCTAGAGATAAACCCAGGACTGCGCTCTCCCAGGGCCCCACCAGAGTGTCTAACAAACCAAAACAACCGTTCATAATGGTTTGACTGTGAAATTCCCCCCATAGGTTCTTGTGTTTGGGGGTTTTAAGAGACTGAAGAACCTTTGGGTGGTCTAGCTAGCAGAAGTGGGCTGTTAGGGGCCCACCTAGTGCCTGCCCAAGCCCTTGGCTACTTAATAGTAGTCCAATAAGCCACATTCCAAGCTCAGGCCATCATGGATGGAGGCACCTCAGCCTTCAGGTCTTCCCTGCCATGAAAGACTAATGGTCCCTGAACCATGAGTCAAAACAGACCCTTCCTGCCTTAAGCTGTTCTCTCGGGCATTTTGTCACAGCGACAAAAAAAGCAACAACAGAGCCAGGCGTGATGGTGCACACCTTTAATCCCAGCACTCAGAGGCAGAGGTGGGAGGATCCCGTGAGTTTGAGGGAGGTAAAACTGTTGTAAGTAACGTAAATACACACGTGTCTGTTACTTTTCTCATTGCTGTGACAAAATGCCTGACAAAAGCGACCCAAGGCAGAAAGGGTTTGTTTCAGCTTACAGTCTGAGGGCATACGGTCCATCATGGCAGCTGGCCACACGGCATCGCAGTCAGGAAACAGAAAGAGGTGAATGCTGGTGCTCGGCTCGCTTTCCCCTCTTCGTTCACCCTGGCATCCCAGAAGATGGAAACTTCCTCACAGGGAAGCCCAGAGGTCTGCCTCCCAGGTGACTCTAAGTTGACAATGTTAAACATCGCAGCACGTAATCTTGATGTCCAGACAGTGGACATCTCTGACGTATTCAGAAATGGCTCACGTGTCTGCCTTTGTCAGATGCTGCACCCATGAGTCCCATTTGGGGACAATGCCAACCTTGCATCTGAGTATTCTGAATCACAGTGATTGTTTGAATTGGGTTAGTGTAAATGTATGGCCACCATAGATTCAGATGTTTTATCAAAATTAAGCTTGTAACTTGGGTCTCTGGCCACCTGGACCCTGGAGGCTGGCCCATGATGTGTTGAGTAGTTTCAGCTTGTGCATGGTGCTGGCTGTTGGTGGTCTCTCTGTTTAGATCTATAAAAGGAAGCCAGCTTCTCCCAGTGTTGATGGAACTTCTCCCTGGATCTGTAAGCCTGAAATAAATCCCTTCCTCCCATAAACTCTGTCTGGTTGGATGTTTGTCCCAGCAACGTGGATTGACTCCAACACACAGTTATGTTGATAGTCACCTGTGGTTTTGATGAATCCATCCTTCCAAAGGACGAATACTTGACCCCAACAGTCCAACAGCCATGGAGAGAACTGAAACCCAAGTCACAGTTCAGAGCATGCTGCTGAAGGTCAAATCCAAAGCTCACCAAAATTTCACTTTACAGGAAAAAATGAAAGTGGTGCTCAGGGTTGTTGGAGCTAAGGGGACTTTGGGAACATGGCTGTGCAATGTCATTCGGGAATCACTGGGAACAAGGGCACAGTGGTTGAGGCAAGGGGGCAGGGAAGCGTGTTCTGAATAGTGCGGATCTTTAGTGGATGGCCTCTCTGATGATAAAACCCATCCTTTCCAAGAGAGAAGAGACACAGAAGGTACTGGTCACAGGATAGAAGGGGATGAAGGCCTCAGGGATGGATGCTGCCAGTGTGGGTGGGCAGAGAATCTTTTTGAGGGAGGCATTTCCCTCCTCTCCTGCCTTCCCACCCTCTGGTTGGGAAATGGATTCAAGCAAGAGATGAGGATTCCTGTGATGTGAGACTGAGCAGTGAATGGACACCCACACCAGTGACCTTAGAGTTTGGATAAATAATCACAGACATCCAATGTAGACTTTTCCTGCGGTCAGGATAGAGGGATGGATGGACTTCAGGCAGGCTCATCTGTGCTTTGTGCCTGATGGCGTTCCTCCCTCCCTCTTTTTCTCTTCTTCTTTCCCTCCCTTTCTCCTTCTTTTTCTTCCTTCCTTCCTTGCTTTCCTTCCTTCTTCTCTCCTCTCCTTCCCACTCTTTCATATTTGATTTTTTTGAGACAGTCTCACACTAGCTCAGGCTAGCCTAGAACTCACTATGTAGAGCAGGCTGTCTTCAAGCTCATGACAATTTTCTGCTTTTGCCTCCCAGGTGCTGTGATTTCAGGCATGCACTACCATGCCTGACATCTTTTCCTGTTTTCTGCACAGGATCTCTGTATATCGCCCACGCTGGCCTGAAACATGCCATTCTCCTGAATGCTGAGGTTACAGGTGCGGACCACCACGTTGACCAATCTTTCTTTTTGGAACTTTTTATTGGGCTCTAAAGTCTATCTGCTCCCAAAATAAGGCAGCAGGACATGAAGTCTGCAGTGACGTGTTCTGCACTCTGTGCAATACTATACCCTGGGACACCATGCTGACCCAGAGAGACCCCTTTGCTATGAAGTCAAAGAAAGAGCAGAGGGCTGGAGTAAGAGGCAGAGGCTGCTGATGGAGGGAAAGAGACATGCTGATGAAACCCACTGCTCGTGGCTTGTCTGAGGTTCAGAGGGTGAGGCATATAAAGACCTCAGCATGTGTCGTGTCCTGACACTGGGACATTAGCAAGAAGCAGTCAGGACAGTCTTGTCACCAACAACTGTACCTTACTGTGATGGTTCGTGTGGTAGTTTGAATGTATGTCCCCCATAGACTCAGGTGTTTTATTGAGCTTATTAGCTTGTCACCAGCTGCCTGGCTGGAGGAGGTGTTACTGGGGGCAGATCCTGGGGTCCACCAGCTCTAAGGTGTGTGTGTGGGGGGGGATCTCATTTACAGCCAAAAGGTATGAAGAGAGGTCTGAGCTCTTTCAGGGCCCCTGTGGCTTGCTGCCCGGTTTGTGCTCACTGGTTTTGGGTTTCACAGGCTGTTTGGTTGCTTCTCTCTGCTTAGATGTATGGAAGAGCTTCTTCCACCACGGATGGAACGTCCCCCTGGATCTGTAAGCTTGAAATAAAAACCTTCCTCCCTAAATTGTTCCTGGCTTGGATGTTCATCCCAGCAACGTGAAACTGACTGAAACAGTTGGTATTGTCAACTTGGTGGGGTTTAGAATCACCTCTGGACTGGGTGTGTCTGTGAGGGTGATCCCAGAGAGGATTAAGTGAGGGGTGACCTGCTCCTCCAAGCGAGCAGCACCTTCCCGCAGGTGGCCCAGACATAAAGAGGACTGAGCACAAGCACCCTGTGCCGGCCTTTGTGGTTTCCTCAGCGTGTCATCGCTGCTGCCGCTGCTACACCAGCCTCTGCTGGACTCTCATTTGTTCTCCTCCTCTTCCTTCTCCCTCCCCCAACCTTGGTTTTTGAGACCTTGTCTCCTATCTCCCAGGCTGACCTTGAACTCACACTCACTATGTAGCAGAAGATAACCTGGAACTTCTATTCCTTCCTCCACTTCTAAATGCTAGGATTACAGGCCGGTTCTGCCACGTCCATTTTCTGCTGGGGATTGAACCCAGGGCTTCGTGCATGTGAGACACGCACTCTACCACCTGAGCTACATTTCCTGATCCATATTCTATTGTCTTTGCCCTTCTATTCCTTTAACCTAGAACCAAAATTTCGGAACAGTAAATGAGAGGTACGCTCAAAAGGCAGAGGTGGGAGCTGGCAGCATCCTGAGTCCACAAGAAGCCGGTGGTGTAGAGCCCAGCCTCCATCTGTGTGTGAGAGAAATAAACTCATGATGGGTACACACCACCGTTGGTTTATGACCTCTGCCCAATGTGACACCAACGGATGTGTTGAGTGTCCCTGGAAGTGACACTGCACAGACAATTCCCTGCAGGCTGCCTGCAATGTCAGGACCCCGATCATTGGATCTTAAATCTAACAGAGTAGCTGCTGAGGAACGCCCATCACAGCAAAGGTGGCACTTTATCTGGGCAACTGCTCAGAAGTAGCCTCCCTGGTCTGCTCTGTAAGGTTAGAGAAAACATTCCGTTTTGTGGGAAATCTGGACGTAAAGTTTTGCATCTTTCTAGAATGCTCTCCAGTGCATATAAGCTGATTTATTGCTGAGGCATTGGCAGACACCAGGTTGCAAAACAGCTCTGCAAATACCTGGGGGTTGTGGAAGAGATGCTGACCCTTCTGACTTTCAGTCCTTCTCCAGGAAACTTTGGCAGCCACAGCAGATGCTAGGAATTTCCAAACAGCCTGCCTTGCCACGGGCTGGGACTTCAGTATGTCCTGCCTTTTGTTGGTGTATGTGTGTTCACATATGTGTGGGGTGCAGGGGTGTGAGTGTGTGCATGGGGAGAATAGAAGACAACCTTGATTTCAACCACAGGAACACTGTCAACATCCACCTCTTTGAGACAAGGTCTCTTATTAGCCTAGAGTTCACTGATTAGCTGAGACTGTTGGCTGGTGAGGTCCAAGGATCCTCCTGTCTCCACCTCTCCAGCACTGCCACCACACTTAGCATTTATGAGGGAGGCAAACTCAGATCTTCGTGCTTGCAAAGCAATCACTTTACCCACTTGTGATGGTTAAGTTTTGTTGTCAACTTGACCTTTATAGTAATCTTGGGTGGGTCTCTGAGGATGTTCACAGGAAGGCAGCTTCTCAATAGGAGCAGGATGTAAAGAAGCTCAGAGAAGCCAGAAGTGAGCATCCTTTCCTGGAAGGGCAGTGCAGGAAGGAAATTCCAGAGATTTAGGAAGCCAATAAATTTGGCATTGGGTTGCAAGAGACCACCCTAAGGCTATATAAAGGAGAAGGAGATTTCTCTCCCTTGGCCCCCTGCCTGTTTGCGTTTGCTGGTGTGTGGTGTTGGTGATGGGTTTCTCTCTCTGCTTGGACCTGTGAAAGGGGGCCAGCCTCTTCACCATTTTAGAACTTGCCCAGCATCTGTAGCTTCAATAAATCCTTTCCTCCCATAACTGTGCCTGGCTTGGCGGTTCATCCCAGAGGCGTGAGGCTGACTACAACACCACTCCGTTCTCCCTTCTTATCTTGTGACTCCGTATTTCCTCATCTCTGTGGGACAACCTTTCCCAGCCTCTGCTGTCAGGGTTCTGTGGTTTCCTTAGCGTTTGGAACAGCATCAAACTGTGGAGCTCTTGCTGGGCCTCCCACCATCCACGCCATCTTCCTGGCACGAGGCTGAATGTAAAGATTTCCTGGGTCCTCACTCATCCCTGCCTCTATAGAACCCACCTCTGCCCAGCACTCTTCACCCTGGACTGGAGCCCACACTGTTCTCCAGGAGGCCCAGGCCAAGCTACACATCTCTGAACCACTGAGAGAAGATGCGGTCAGTCTCTGTGTGTGCAGGAAGGAAAGGCAGTTGGTGGGAACTAGTACTGACTGGGGTTTTCACTTCTAGTTTTCAGATTTTTTTGTATGTGCGCGTGTCTATGCATGTTATTATGTGTGTGGATGCACATGTTCGTATGCATGTGGAAGCCAGAGGTTGATGTCTTCCTCAGTCCCTCTTCACCTTGTTTTTTGTGACAGGGTCTCTCACTGAACTGAGACCTCGCTGATCCTCCTGGATGGGATTGTAGGTGTGTGTCACCGTGCCCAGCTCTACAGGTGGGCTCTGGGGACATAAACTTAGATCCCCATGCTTGAGTGGGAGCCACTTTACCCGCTGACCTGTCTCCCCAACCCTATTTTTGAGATTTTTTTTAGCATGGTTTAAGAACTAATTCAGTTCTAGCTACAGTGGTACATGTTTATAAACCCAGCAGTAGGGATGTTGGGGCAAGAGGATTGCTATGAGTTAGAGGCGAGCCTGGGCTACAGGGCAAGACTTGGTCACACACTAGGCAAAACAAAACAGAATTAAGGTTTGCCAACACGTCCAAGGTGCCCGGATTTACCATTACTTTCATGACAAGCATGTCCCGCTGTGAGGGAAGTGATGAACAGACAGCTTCTGTAGCAGACCGTCTGCTGTGTTTGCCTAACATATAACGCAGGGGCAGACCTCTGGCAGACGCAAAAGCCTGCTGGGTTTTTCATGACATGGTCCTAAGCCTCACAGGGTCTCCAGTTGAGAAGCTTGAGGGAACTTTCCACATCTCGCTTTGTGCAAAGCTCTCCAAGAGAAGCAGGTGCCCGTTCCCCAGACAGCGTTGGAAAGCGGAGGAGCCTACCTTCACGTAGCAGCGGATGAGGATCCTGCGAAGGTCGAACACCTGCAGCATGGTGGCCGCGTTGTTGTCGATGATGCTGTAGCCCTCCAGGATGTACTGCGTGCGGGTGATCTCCCAGGTGAGCCAGCGCAGGTGGAAGGCCGCGTTGCAGGACAGCAGGTGGGGCAGGTGGCCAGGCTTGCAACAGCAGCAGCCTCGGTCGTCCTCATCACCTTCCATGATGGCCTCTACCTCCCGCTGCTGGCAGTAGGTTCCTGGCCAGGGACAACACAAGGACTTTAGGAGACAGATACAGCTATGTCTCCTCTGCAGTGAGATTCTCTCTTCCAAAGGACCAGGTGAGATGCTGTCAGAAACAGGTAAGCCAGGAAGCAGCATGGAGGGAACTTTCCCTCAGAAGAGAGGGATGGAACTGGTTGAACACCCAGCCTCACTAAGGTTTCCAGTTTTTTTACTCCTCTCTTCTGCTGTCTATCACCCTAGGCTGAAAGCCAGGGGTCCTCTTTTCTCTTCCTTCCTTCCTTCCTTCTTTCCTTCCTTCTTTCCTTCCTTCCTTCCTTCCTTCCTTCCTTCCTTCCTGTTTTCTTCCTTTCTCTCTTTCCTTCCTTCCTTTCTTTTTTCTCTTTCATTTATGTGTGGGTGTGCATGTGGTAACATGCACATAGGTATTCATGCTCATGTGTGTGCTCACCTGTGTGAAGGGGAGACAGACATGAGTCTATCTTATTATTATCCATCTTATTATTATTATTTAGACAGGCTCTCTTGCTGGACTCGAGCTCACCAATTCGGCTGCATTAGCTAGCTTGTGAGCTCCAGGAATTCCATCTGCCTCTCCAGAGCTGGGATTGCAGGCAGGCACCAGGGCACCCAGCATGTTATGTGGGCTCTGAGAACCTGAATTCAGGTCTTCACGCCTGTACAGTGTGCAGCCGTGTGCTGTCTGAGCACAGTCCTTGCAGAGGAAGGAACCATTTGCCATGAAAGATGGCTGAAGCCTGCCAGGGACATCACAACTGCCAGTGGTACAGCTTTGCTCTGGGGACCTGCTCTTAGGAACAAGGGCGGGGCAAGGAATAGGAAGATGCAGGTGAAGGCATTTTACAATTCAGCGCAACATAAGGCTCTTATTTTCAGAGAGGATCACAAGCTCAGAACCCATTCCCTGGAAGGAGATGCTGAAGGTCAAGGCAAGGGCACAGTGAGGACCTTCTGCACCGCTGGTGGGGAGGATGCAGAGTGAGGGTGGTGTGCCCCTGCGCCTTGGATGTGAATATGACCCCATGGTAAGGTCAGTGAGGTCACTGGGTTTTGATGAGAATGCCGAGTGCAGAACTGGGTGAGTCACCAGTTCCCAGAGGTCCACAGGTGGCTACAGTGGGAAGCGGCTCCACCCGCTGAGGTGGGTCCTCCCCTGACCATCTGACCTCTTCCTTCTCCTTTTGACTTCAATGGAGCAACCATGGCCCCCTCTGTGTTAGGTTCAAGTTTGGAGTTTACAATGGAGGACAAAGACAGACAGTTCCCTGGATCTAAGGCTCTGTTGTAATGTGAGAGACAGAGAAAGGAGTCAAGGAGAGAGGGAGAGAGAAAAGGAGAGAGGAGGGGGAGGCAAGGGGAGAGAGTGGGGGGATGTGTATGCACCAGAAAGAAAGCGAGGGAAGAGGGAGAGAAGGAAAGAGCCACCGAGAGTGGAGGAAGGCAAGTTGCAGGTACTCCGAGTCAGAGAGCCGAAAGAGTGAAGTCAGGAAGAGGAGAGAAACTGCCCTTTGAAGGAAGGGTGTTGGGTGGTGTGCAAAGGTGAGGGCTGGGGATGAAGGTGACCTTCCCTCCTCTTAGTGCCTCAATGATCATACCAGGAGGCAGTTCCAGAACCCCAGAGTTAGCAAGGCCAGGTGGTAGAGGAGGGTGGGGAGAGGAGGGGGGGAGCTCTGGGGTCTTTATACTCTCTTTGTCACACCTACCAGTGTCAGGCTGGGCAGGACTTATTCACTTCTAATTCCCAAATGAGATGGAGTCCATCAAAAAAGACACCCACAGAAAGAAAGCAGATGAGGAAATGGAGGTGGAGAAAAAGGTAAGACAAAGACAGAAGTGACATCAAGATCTCACCACATGCTACCATTTCCTAGGTCTTTCCTAATGTGGGGAGGGGGCAAAGGTTTTGCTCTGGGATCTTTCCAGCAGCTGGTGTGGGAAGCAGACTTGAATGATGTCTTGTGTTCTCAAGACAGAAACAAAGATTTGCTTTCAAAGATCGTAGCTTTCTGGCAAAGACACAGGAGAGATGCTGTTCCCAGGATTCTCATAGGAGGCTGTAGTTTGATATGGTGGCATTGTACTTAATAGTCCTGAATGATGAAGATGAACCCAGGGTTTCAGAGCTGTTGCAGTGGCTCACAGTGTGGGACGATGGCCAGATGACCAAGTGCAATGAAGCCAGGGACATTTCTGGAGGTGACCAAAACAACCCAGGCATGGGCATCTGGAGCTGCAGGGCTCTGAGGGGGGATGTCATGCCTGTTGGTGTCACTCACAGGCTGACTGAAGAGACACATGAAGACCAGGGGGACATGATCCCTGTCAGGAAGCCCACCATGGAATGAATGCTTCTCTTCCAGATTCATGCACTGAGCTACTGAGTTCAGGATCCCAGGTGATCGGCAGGGATCAGGTCACGAGAGAAGAACCCTTATGAATGGAATTAGGGATCTTACAGAAGAAACACTGGAGAACTTGCTTGCTTGCAAGAAGAAGGTGAGGAGTGGGGTTTTGCCAGGCACCAACGTCACTGGCACCTGACCTTGAACTTCCATCCAGCTGTGGGATGTTTTGTGTTTAAGAGACTCAGTGTATGGTACACTTACATAATAGTCTAAACTGACTGAAATAAGTTCTCTCCTTCTAGCTTTGACGATTATTGTAGAGTGCAAGTGAATGTTAAAGCAGTCTCCCTGACCAGATGCAGGTGTCCAGCACTGCCGAGCTGGAGGAGGGCTACCTGGAAGGGTCATATATAGAAGCTAAAAACTGTTAACCTGAATGTAGAACATTGACTTCTTCCTGGGAAGGGTCAGGCAGAGTGGATCAAGGAAAGGTGGGTTGGATCAGGCTAAGCCGTGTGCATGGGTTGAGGAAATGTGAGGTGTCAGGCTCTGCAGAGACACCCCTCAACCCCCTTGAGTGGGAGGAGTCTAACTAGAGCTACACCCTAGGCGCTAAAACTTATTGGTCAGGTATGAACCAATCAATGGTCTCCCTGCCCACCTAGGGCAGGAAATACTGACTGAGCAGTTAATCCATCATCTCTCCCCCACATGGCAGGCTGGCAAATGGATCTCTGAATCTCCCATAGAAAGGTAAGGCCTTTCCCTACCCCAGCCTAATGGCTGGGGTGGGGGGAAGGCTCCAGATTTTCCCCACATGAACCTCTTTTCTCATGATGGGAGCTCTCTGTTATCTTTTCTTCTGCTGTTTGTTTAGCTGAACAGCGTAAGTTCTATTAAACTCTCTGACATGTGTTTTCCCCACACTTGTGGCTGGAGAACTCTGTAACTCCCCATGTTCCCTTAAATAATAAAGTCTCCCACTGTGCCTTACTATCTTGTTGTCTATGATTTTAATTCTTCAATTTTGTAGACAAGAACTCGGGTACTCCTTAAACTTTGGGTGCATTGGAATTTTTGCTGGGCGTTATCTAAATTCTGACCCCCAGCTCACCCCATTATAGGTCCACATCCAACTTCACCCATGTGCACAAATAATACATGATGATGAAAAACAAAATTAAAAAATTTCAGGGCTGGAGAGATTGCTCAGCAGTTAAGGCACTTGCCTCCAGTGCCTAAGGCCCTGGGTTCAATTCCCCAGGACCCACATAAGCCAGACCCACAAGGTGGTGGCCCTGGTGCATCCCCCCCCCTCTCTCTCTCTCCCCGCTTGAAAATGAATAAATAAAATATTTTTAAAAATTTCAAAGGCTATTACATTTTAAGGAACGTCACTTTGTCTTAAGATTATCCAATAAGGAAAAAAAGCAATAGAAATTTCAATGTGTTTAATTTTTTCATTTATTTTCACATGTGTATATGCATTCACACATACACCAGGGTCTCTTGATGCTGCAAATGAATTCCAGATCCATGCACCACTTTCTCTGTCTGGCTTTACATGGGGTCTGGGGGATTGAACCTAGGCTGTCAGGCTTTGCAAGCCTTTAACTACTGAGCCACCTCCCCGTCCTTAATGTCTTAAAAAGTATTTTTTCCATCCATTTAGTGATAAGATAGTATACTTAAAATTGCTTATCCCATGGTTTTGTGTGTGTGTACGTGTGTGCATGTGTGTGCACGTGTAAGCATGTGGGTGTGTGTATGCATGTGGTTGTGGGTGTGCATGTGTGTGTGTACATGTGGGTGTGGAGACCAGAGAACAACCATGGGTGTCCTACCTTGGGTGGCTGTCCACCTTTTTTGAGACAGGGTTTCTCTTTGGCGTGGTCCTCACCAAGTAGGTTAGGCTAGTTGACTAGCAAACCCCAAGGATCCTCCCGTCTCCTTATGCCCCAAATTTGAGGTGACAGGCACATGCTGCCACCGCCAGCACTTTTACATTAGTCCTGGGATCAAACTTGGGTCCTTGTGCTTCCAAAGCAAACATTTACAGACATTTAATTTAAGACAGACATTAAACATTTAATTTAAGCCATCTCCCCAGCCATCGGACTCCATCTTTGAAAAGTAGAATCAGAAGAGCACCCCCCCAATGGTTCCATTCACTCATCAGAGAAATCAAGGTGGGAACTCTCCTGCAACATCTTGATTCTGAAGAACTGGCCTTCCCTGTCAAATCAGAGACTTCCTGTCAGAGACCCAAGCTTCCAGAAAACACCAGGGACAGAGACCAGGCTGACCCTGGCCCTGGGGACTGTCTCCCTCTGTCTCCTCTCACTGCTGGCTGCATGGGCATCACCAACAGGCACATTCTACCTGCTGCTAGTCCTTCCATGGCTATTTGCTAACCATCTTTCAACTTATCCAGTGAAGAACAGAAGTGGAGAGAGAGCAAGTGAGGCCACAGAGCCGAACCACAGCCGGGAGGACCCCGCTTGCCTCCCTGGACCGCCCCAAGCGGGGCGCTCTATCCAGTCATCGAGTCGTGTCTCCCGACTCCCTATTTCCAGTTCTCCAGCAACATTGGACCTGGCTGTCTTTTAGACATGACCTTGAGACTCCAGAAGTACATTAGCCCAGTGCTCAGGAGGGGAAAAAGACAAAAATATATGTTGGCATGATTTGTAATCTGGGTGTGTTTGGGGGCATAACAGAAAAGTTTTTTTCTTATTATAACAATTTTATATCCCATGCAATCAGTAGGCATTTGCTTTGCTTTAAGATCTGCCCATAAGAATAAACCTTTCCTTATGCCGTGTTTGACAACGTATGTTTTAAACATGGAATAATACCTTTCAATGAAACAGCACTGTTTTTCTTACAGAATTATTGTTTCCCAACACCATCTGTTTACGCCACACCTATCAGCTTAATCAGATGCTTTAACATCTCGTTGGCTGCCCACACCAACCTGGCTGTGCAGGTCTGCTTTCCCTTTCTAGAAATACACTCTTTTGATCTTAAAAGCCATTCAGTCTTTGGAAGGATCTGGCATTCAGATTTTAGTAAAAGGTGAAAGATTTATACGATCTGAAGAGAAACCAGAGTATGGCATTCAGATTTTAAAACTAGTATTTTTCGTTTTTTACATACTCTCTACCGAGGCTTGATTCATCACAAGCAAGAGTTTCCTGAATTACTTTTACTGTTTGCAGTCCATAAAATAAAGGGAATTAATCAAATCATTCCATCTACCCTGGGGCAGCTCAGAGGCCTAACACATGTTCAAAGACATAATGCTGCCATTTTCTGCCAGTGATGTGATTTTCCCCTCTCAGGTCCCATTTCCAGGTGGGAAAAGCAACGCTATCAACTCTCCTCTGAGGAGTAGAGTTCAAGATTAATTCCCCACCCCTGCATCTTGCTGCACCAGCTTCCTCTGGAGTGACAATTCCAGGATGCCCAGTTTCTGCTCATGTCCAGGAGAAATTCCCTTTCCTTCCCCACTTGTGATTTACACCAGGGTTGCTTCTGCCTCTCCCATCATTTGAAATGAAGGAAAATAGATGTCTAGGAATTCTGGGAGGAGAGCACACATACAATTTTATAGGTAAAGTTTGGAACCTATGGAGTTAAATGTTTCCTCAAGCTATGCAGACATAAGAAGTAAGAGTATGATAAAGACTGGAACGTTGCCAAGGGGAAGATAATTCTAGACTTCCAAGATAGGGGAAGAGCCGTGACTATATGTACTAGCTAGTTAAGATAAAAGTTTGGGTTGGATTAGCTTGAGATAAGACTAAGCTAGGATATTTTCACATGTCTCCATGGGCCAGTGATTATGGGGTGTTAGCCAAGCTATGAGGTGTCTGATAAGATCTCCCATAGTCAGAGGCATAAATCTTGTTATTTTAAAATATTTTCCAGACTGGATGGTAATGTGTAAACTACATTCTGCTAAGTGTGTCATTGCTTCCAAGGCCCCTTCTGAAAGGGTCTCAAGACACCGAGCTGCTAAAAGTACCCTACAAATGTAGGTTCACATGAAAGTTTAACAGCAGCTCATGCTGGGAAACTAACGTTTTAAAAAATTTAAAAATAGTTAGTCATTCCTTGTTTTATAGTGTTTCTTTATTTAACCAACTTTCCTTCCTGCCTCTCTCCCTCCTTCTCTTCCTCCCTTTCTTCCTTCTCTCCTTTCTTTCCTTCCCTCTCCTTCCTTCTTCCCTTTGTCCCTTTTTTTCCTTCCTTCCTCCCACACTTCCTCCCTCCCTCCATTCCTTCCCCTCTCACTCCCTCTCCTCCTTAAGCTGATTGTCGCCAGGTATTTTGTCACAGCAGTGAGAAGGTAACTGATACAGCTGGGTCACTGGAAACAGCTTCCCTCCTAAAGATCGGTTTCAAGCATCCCGTTCTCTGGAAGCCCTGTTCTGTTTCCACTCAGTTCCTCTAACATTTCAAGTCTGATAACCTTTATCTTGTTTCTCTGGGCCACATCCCTTGGTTCTGTCACTGGTTGGCATCTCCCCTCCCACGTGCTTGCTGTACTCCTGCTTGAAGTCACTAGGTGGCCAGACAATTAACCAAGCTCATTCCTTACACACTCTCAGCTCACTGCTTTTGCCTTACTTCCTGGGGCCCCTTGACTTGACCCCATCCATGGCCAGCCCCAACTGGACCTTCCATGCCCACATTCACAAGGCTGATGCAGCTTAGAGGAAACCACACTGTAATCTTAACGACTCTTATTTACAACCACAATAACTGACCTATTTTTCCATGTGCTCCGACACTCATCTTCTGCTTTCCCCCACTTGGTTCATTCACCAGCTTCCACACTCTCTCCAACACCCACCATTACCCATGCCTGTGCCGTGTCCTCGGGGACTGCAGGCCACTGGCCCTCAGCCTTTGGATTCCTTCCCTCGCCTTCCCTGCCAGCCCTGCAGCCCCTTCCTGAAGATCTCCACTCTTCCTCCCTGATGTGTTCCCTCTGACGTCCAGTCTGTCAGGGCGGTGGGCTGATGCTCAGGTCTGGTGGCCATTCTGACCAGCTGTGGTCCCAAGCCCTGGGTCATCTACACAGCCTCTGCTCTCTGGCAGGAGCTGTATCAAAGCAAAGCAGGGGGGCTAGAGAGATGGCTCAGTGGTTGAGGTGCTTTCCTGAGACCTCTAAGGACCTGGTTCCATTCCCCAGCACCCACACAAAGCCAGATGCACAAAATGGTGCGTGCACCTGGAGTTCGTTTGCAGCAGCTGGAGGCCCTGACACACCCATTTCTCTCCTCTCTCTCTCTCCTCTCTCTCTCTCTCTCCTTGCAAATAAATAAGTAAACAGTTAAAATATTAAGAAAAACACAGCAGGGAGGGACTTCAACTCCCCCCTGGCATACCATATGGTGTAGTGTTTCATATCCCCTGACTGACAGGCTAACAGAGCTGCTGGGGAATTCAGAGTCAGGAGGCTCTGCAAGCCAAGTCCCTCAGGATGTCTGCTGAAGATGGTGGCGTAGAGGGCATTGTGTTTTCCAACGAGGAAAATGCTATGAACTCCCAGAAGGCTGTTCCAGTGGCAGAAGGCAGTGTACCCTGGTTCCTTGGTGTTTTGTAAACCAAGTAAAACAAGATAGCATAAATTTCAAACAAATACCCCAAAGGTAGGATGGTGGGGGGGGGGAGGAATTTCTGGTCAAGAGCCACGTGCAGCCCCCTCTAAACTGACTGTACACTCCACACTTCTTCATGGCCCACCTGGGGGGTGTTTTTCCCATTAGGTGGGTGGGAGTCGCTTCTCCCACAGTAGCTGCTACCTTCACAGTGCTCTTGCCTGACCCTGAGCCCATGGGTGTCCTGTACAAGACTTCCCTAAATGCTCAGGCTGTTTGCTCCTGCCCCTCGCCTCCTCGGACAGTATTCCCAACCCAACCCTCTGCATTTCTTTAGAAAAACCTTGAACATCATGTCTGTTACCTTGTTTGCTTTTTTATGTGTCTCTGACCTTGACTTAGAATGAAGACTGCTATTGATTGGTCAGCCCATGAAGGTTGATGGCAAATGCCGCCTGGTGATACGCACGCCCTTGTCAACACAGTGACTCCTCATTCACGCTTACCCTCTTCACAGAGAAAGAAAGCCAGCTGCCAGGCAGCCAGGGAGGACAGCAATGCATGGCATATCCAATGGTGGCCCTGCCTGCTTTCAGGGACACTTTGACCTTCAGTTTCAAGCTGGTGGAGGGTAGCAGGCGAGGTTGTGATAAGTTCTGGGTAGCCAACTGCCCCCTTCAGCCGTGTCCACCTCCTTGAACGAGGGGTAACAGGCTCTACAATCCAACTGATTCCTTTTTATTTCAAGGACCTTGACCCTGGAGCCCTGACTCTCTTGCCTTTCTCGATGTTTTGTCTGTGACCAGGACTTAGGTTTAAGGTTTATGATTGTGATAGCTAATCTGGATTAGTTTACGGAATTTAGAATCACCATGAAGACACAGCTGTGGACACACGTGTCTGGGAGGGTGTTTCCAAAGGGGCAGGACTGAGAGGGTAGGGCCACCCTGCACTGCACGTGGGTGGCACCACAATTTGGACTGGGATCCTGACTGCTGAGCACCGGCATTCCTGTCTCTCTGCTTCCTGACATCAGATGTGACCTGTCCAGCTGCCCACCTCTCCTGCTGCTGGGCCATCCCGGAGTGGCAGACTGAACCACATCTTGTGAGCCAAGATAAACCCCTCCTTCCTTAAGCTTCTTTCGTCAGGTATTTTGTCACAGAAATGGGAAAAGTAACTGAAACAATAATTCATCCATCAGCCCTTGAATGTTTTCCTTAAAGGTCCCCTTGCCAAGTAGATGTAAGTAACAGGTGTAAGTACGTAATGCTCATGAAACCAAGAATATTAGGGGGAATAAAAATGATTTCTTTCATGTGTGTGTGTGTGGGCGAGCATGCACATGTACATGTGGGCATGCACACATGTGCATATGTGTGTATATATTTTTTAAATATTTTATTTATTCATTTTCAAGCAGAGAGGAGAGAGAGAGCACACCAGGGCCACCACCTTGTGGGTCTGGCTTATGTGGGTCCTGGGGAATTGAACCCAGGGCCTTACGCACTGGAGGCAAGTGCCTTAACTGCTGAGCCATCTCTCCAGCCTGTGTGTATATTTTTTTGACCTTTGCAGGCCAGAGTTCAAGTTGGACATCTTACTTAATCATTCTATATTATTCTTCTCTTTTTAAGGCAGGTTCTCTCACTGGGTCTGGAGCTCACTGCTTTGACTAGCTAGCAAGCTTGAACCAGGGCTCCTTCTGTCTCTGCCTCCCCGGCATCACACTCAGCTTTCCTGTGGGTTCTGGGGAGCCAACTCAGGTTCTCATACTTGTACAGCAAGCAACGAGCTATTGCTTCATTCAGCCTCCATCAACCCTGATTTCTGAGGTACACAATAAAATTCATTTCTATTCTGGGATGCATGAGCCCCAAAGATCAGAATAGGAATATATAGCTTTGCACTGATAATGCCCACATTCTGTATGTCATCAACCCAAGGACTGGCAAGCAGAAGGATAGGCGGTGAGTGTTGGTTGTTCTTTTGGGCTACCCTGGACTGGAGCTTCTATTCCATGCTTGTATCCTATGTGACACTCCACAGGACGATGAGCTGTTCACTAAAGCCTTTGCTCCACCCCCCCAGGGGACTCTGTTGAAGAACATTCCACAGTTTGTCTTAAAGTAAGACCACTTCTACAGGGTCCTTAGAATGTAGAAGAAAATGGCATCTTTTTCAGGCTCAAATCTGGGGCTCGTGACAACCTTCCATGCAACCCTCCACTTTCTACCAGCTCCATATTGGTTCTCAAGGTGACCTTGGAGACAATGTACTAAGTAGCAGAGCTTCCACATGCTGGGCTCCTGGGGTGTAGAACGCAGCCCTCCTGCTCCCCATCACCTCCACCGAAAGACAAATTAAGTGTGCACTTCGTCATGAACTTGAACTCTCAGACCCAGTTAGAGCAGCCAGCCTGCCTTCACTACATCACAGCTTAAGTCTCAGTGAGAGGTGGTGACCATCTGTCACCATGACAACTGAAAAGTCCGGCGCTTTGTGGCCCCGGCCTTTCTGCATCCAGGGTGCACGTGTGCCATCTTGGCTCTGCTGATCTCATCTACTCACCCCAGACTCTGAGCAGTGAGTTGACCACACAGAGAGGAAGGGGGTGGTGGCCGGGGCTGCTCACCTACTTTCTGGGGACAGGGACATCCAGTGTCCAGGCTGGCTGTGTCAGCGATGTGGAGACCAGCCCTGGGTCACTGTCAAGATATGGAGTCTTATTCTTTACAAGGAGGGTCTAACTCCAGCCCAGGCTAATCTGGAACTCACTCTAGTTCCAGGCTGGCCTCAAACTCTTCCTCCTGAATACTGGGTTTAAAGTCGTGTGCCATACCACACCAGGCCCAAGATGTGGATTCTTTCAGCTGCTGAGCTTCTAGCTATTGTGACAACAGCCACTGTGCCAAGCCTGCCTCCCAAGTTTGCATCCTTTGACAGACTTTCCCACAAACCCTTCTCTTGAGCAAGGGAGGGCTGACTTCTGTAGTCTGACAGTGTGAGAACTCCTATGGACACAGTGCTTCGCTCTCTGGGAGAGGAAAGCAGAGAACAGTGCTGCCCATGGCCTCAGCTGCTGGCTGTCCTTTGGAGTAGGGGTATATTTTGAATTTTTCCACTTCCTGAGAGTCAGGTTTGAGGGTGTAGCTCAGTAGCAATGCACCTGCCTGGCATATGTGTAGCTCTAAGTGAGAGAGGGAGAGAGAGAGAGAGAGAGAGAGAGAGAGATATTCTCCATCTCCTCTGTTAGCTTTCTGAGAAGACTTCAGGAGAGACTCGGCCTACATCTACTTTAACTGCCCCAGGCTGTGCTCAAGTAGATTAAATTTGACCAAAATAAAGGCTGCTCTTTTGAAAAACAGAGGATTCAAAAGAAAAGCAAAATGTGAAAAAGAGGCCTAGACCAACACCCAAGGAGATACCATGACTCTCCATGGGAATACTGTAATATATGTAGCAAAGAGATATAAACAGACCAGTCGTTTATGTCACCGGGTTCCTCCTACCAGAGAAGCCCCGTTAAATTGAGTCAAGCTCTCTGGTCTTTTAAAGTCTTCATTCTCCAAACTGTGATCAAACTAGGTCAAAGAAAATGAACCATATGAGAGGAAGTGGGATCCTGGCAGGTTAAGGGACATTTTTTTTTTCTCATGACATTGCTACAGAGCTGACCTTAGAGCCTAGTGACATCCCCACTGTGGTTGGCTCGAAGAAGAGAGACAACAACCCGTAACAGAGGGACTGTCCCAGCAAGTCTGGCTCACACAAGCACAGCTCCTACCTTGAGCGTGCTGTGAGCCTCCTGTATCTCACCTGGTGAGGTTTGAGAAGTCTGGCATGTTATGGTAACATTCACACTGTCACCACAGCAAGGTAACTTTTTCTACAACCTCAGTCTGAGCTGTCTTTGGAAACAATTCTGTTTTAGTTATTTTTCTGGTCAGCATGAGAAAATACCTGGATAAATCAAGTTGGAAAGAATGGATTTATTTCAGTTCACAGATTAAGGGTTCAGTGATCATGGTGGTGGCCTGATGGCAGGATCAGTTCTTACCGTGGAAGCTTGCTCACATCCGAGTAGATCATAAAGCCAGCAACAGACTGCAAGTGAGCCTGGGCTTTAGAACTCAAGACCTTCCTGCCAGCAACCTACTTTCTCCAGCTACCCCAACTTTCCGAATGATCCACAACCTCCCAGAACAGCACTAAAGCTGGAGGCAAGCATTCGAATAACTGTGGCGGACACTTCATGTTCAAACCCTATCAGACACTGACCACTGAAATGTGGCAGAAGGGACGTGAAACGTCCTGGAGGCTGGACTTTAAAAGACCCTTAGTGTCTGGGTTGTCCCTGTGGGACCCTGCTGAGGGGCACAGAGGACATAGGGTTAAAGGAAAATTGAGACTGGCCTGAAACCCCGATTATCTCATTCTGAGGCCGGTAGGAGTTCGGCCACTGTCTCCATCCCCCTCCCTAAATTCCAGCCACCTGGTGGGCCCCAGAAAACCCTGATAAGTCCTGTCACTTCAAGGCCTGAGTTCACATAATTCAGCTATAAAGTAACAACAAGCCCGGGCAATGAGAAAGTTTGAAGGTCACAACTCCTCTACAGCCACTACCATCTGTTACATGCCTATAGTCACCATCTGGGGCTGAGAAAGTCCCCCCAACTTATCTATGCAAACCAGATATAGACAGGTTACTGGCCCCTGCCAATCCCTTCATGAGACATCCATAGACCACCCTGCCCCTGCCAATCCCCTTGCCGCTTATGCCCCTGCCCCTCCTTTTCCTTCTATATAAACAACCTTTTCATGAAATAAACAAGCTGTTCACTGCAACTGTCTTCCGGGTGGCTATGCCCATCGGTTCACCGCTGTCCCAAGACTCTGTCCACCCAGCTGCATGGATGAACTGGGGTGTTAGTATACAATGACTTCCAAAATAATCCATGGACCATAGTCCCTTGTGGAACCCTAAAACCACCTAGCTTGGGCTGACTGGAAGACATGGAGATCACCATCCTGAAGGTTGAGCACAAGGTTCCAGAGTGAGCAGCCAGCCCTAGATGTGTCCTCCCAGACCATTGGCCTGGCTCATTTACCAACTCATTGAAGTCACACCAGTCATCTAGGAACGGGCAGCCAACTCACAGGGTCATTGCTCTCAGCTCTCAAGGATACAGGAGATACCTTTGAAGAGGTGAGGCCCTGTGACCAGCAAAGAGAGCTCAGTTCTCCTGTGGGTCTGGCTGACCTCATGTGGAGCCATGGGCACTCCATGGCTTCTGCTTGCCCTGAACTATCACAGCTAGAGTCCACACTGCAAGTCCACATGTTCATATGTGGTCATCATTCTCCTGGCTGACCACCAACACCTGGCTGAAGATACAGGTAGCCAGCCCCCTCATTTCCAAGTAACTGGACAGGCACCAAGCTCACAGTGGTTACACACCAATGCTTTATATGGTCATTAACTCAAGCCCCCAAGGTTCCAACAACGCCCACAATGAAGACAATCCTACCTCGGAACTCCAGTCCCCGAAGTTGAAATGTGACAAGCCCATTTCCGATCTCGATCAGGTGGACAAAGGCATTAAGGTCATCTGAAGCCAAAATAAAGCAGTCTCCAGAGCTGTAGTTACCCCAGCGGCCGAGGACCAGGTCTCCACAGAGCGACTCCTGCAGGGTCCTGGTTAGGTGTTCATAAAAGATGGAGTTTCTGTTGTTGTCATCATTCCCTAAGGACAGGCAGACACGTGACCAGTGGGTGACTGCTCCCCATGCTCAGACCTGAGCTCAGAGAGATGCCATCTAATAAGGGGAAATCAGACTCATATGAACCCAAGAATACATGTTGTTCAGCCCATTTTAGCGGATTATGTGAGATCTCCCTGGTTTCCCCTCTTGACCCCAGGACAACCTTTTCTATACAGATGACGGTTGAAATGCAAAGGTCTCAGGCTTACACATGCCTGCACTGGAGGCAGACAGCAGTATCTTCTTCAAAGGCTCCTCAGGACCCATGTGGGCATCTTCCCTCCCTCAGTCTGAGTGTTCGACATCTCCATCCAGATAGGAGTAGAGACAGTTCTGGGAGGTCCCACCAGAGCATCCTGTTCACCACCCATGGGAAACAGCATAAGGAAGGAACAGGCTGTTCCCTAGAGATCTACCAGGCAACGATATCAGGTACTGAGCATTCTGACTGAGCACTCACGTTGATTAGAAACAGAAATGAAATTGACACACCAAGAGGCTGCTTGTGACCCATGGAGGGAACCGTCTGTGGGTGGAGCCAGAGTTCTGGGTCCAGTGAGAGTCAAGCATCTGCTCCTCTATGCACCAAACCTGCTTTTATGTTCATCAAGAAGGCTGAGACACTTAAGATTGTTTTTAGTCTCCTGTATGTTTACAAAGGAAGGACTTGCAGGTGAGAATTAGCCTCTGTATAGTGTTCAAATTGTTCCATGTTTAATAAAATAACTAAAGGTAGAACATCGGCTCAGGGCATCTTCTTACAACACTCTGACCACATACCTTCATAATCAGTGAAAATTAGACACAACCGCAATTATCTGAAAGCAGGCTGCGATGCTAAAACTGTCTATGTGCCCAGTATCGATGGGCTTGCCATGGCTCAGAGACCCACTGAGGTTCACCAGAGAACAAGCCCATCTCTTTGCCCTTTTAGCCAGCCTTATAATGGAAGTATCTGCTCACTTTGTACTAGAAGGGGCCACAGAAGGGTAAGGGTCATGATTAGATCCTCCAGCACCTGCCTCCTAAGTGCTGGGATTGCAGGTGTAAGCCACTATGTCCTAAAAAAAAAAAAAAACAATCCCAAGGTTGATAGTCTGTTTGGTATTTGCCATACACAAAATAAAATGTCTTCACAGAGTCGTTTAATGCCAGACAAGTTGCTAATCAATTCTAAACAATGGAAGAATGAGTTTCCAAAGCAAACCAGGGATACTTGATTGCTCAATCCTACAGTTAGCTTACTTGCCAAGATGTGCAACGTCTCCACTGGGATTTTACAGAATGCACTCGGTGCCTTCATTTGGAATCCATCTTTGTATTTAAAAAAAACACAAAGTTTAAGCTGGGCGTGGCGGCGCACGCCTTTGATCCCAGCACTCGGGAAGGAGGCAGAGGCAGGAGGATCACCATGAGTTTGAGGCCACTCTGAGACAACATAGTGAGTTCCAGGTCAGCCTGGGCTAGAGTGAGACACTACCTCAAGCCCCTCCCCTCAAAAAAGAAGAAAGATATACAATGTTTAATAGAGTATCAAAAAGGTCTTCTAAGTGAGACACCTCTGCACACCCTCTAAGGCTCAGGGACCATTGCAGAAGAGATGGCGAAAAGAACACAAGAACCAAAGGAAGGGGAGGAGAGCTTTGCCATACTGTCTTCCAGACATCAAGCAACCATTGCATTCATGACTGTCACAGTGGCTGATGCCACCTACACGTGACCTGCATGAAAGGAGGGAGGAAAAATGGTAACATCAAAACAGAAGACAGACTTGTTGCAAATAAGAGATTCAGTGGAAGGGGCCTTGGGAAGAGGGAAGGAAGGGTGAAGGGAGGGGCAATGATTAGGGTACGTTGTGTGCATGAATGGAGGTTGCTAATGACAAATTTTTTTGTAAAAAAAAAAAACAACAAAAAGATCTTACCTGGATCCTTTTCCATTTGGACAGCCAGCCTCGTATTGGAATTATCCACTCGCTTTGTACTAGAAGGGTCACAAAAGGGTAAAGGTCATGATTAGATCCTAGCACACTAGAGAGAGGGTGTAGATAAGACCAAGTGTGAGTGGGGCATGCTGGGAAGATGACACTCTCGGACTGGACAGCACTGCAGGAAGAGAGAAGTCATGACAAGAAAGAGAAAGACACATCTAAGAAGCACACGGAGGAGAGACGTAAGTCCCAGGCCCTGAGGAGAGTGACTTTGTGTCTCAATCCACTGTGGACACCAGATCCACAGACTTAAAGCCAGTGTTTGGACTTTGGCGGAATGTCACACGTTTTCAGAGCCCGAGTGTGGTTTCCACACAAGGCACCTTTGCTTCCAAACTAGAAAATTTTCTCGAAAAAGGCAGTGAAAAGTCACCATCACACCACTATGTGCTTTCACTGGCTGAGGTCGCTCTTAAAGATCTCTCTTTGGTTGAACCATGAAAATACAAACAGGTCTTGCAAGTTTAGGACAGGACAGATAGTCTGCAGCCCTGGCACCAGGGGACCATGACAGGCTCAATCCTGATGGTTCCCCTTGGTTCACAGCTCTTGAAACCCATCAGTACCGAGCAAGCCTACTTCTGAGGGTCAGCTGTGGAGAACAGACTTTGGGCTTCTGAGGGGCGACCAATCAATCTCCCCAAGTAGACTCTGTACAGATGCTGTGGACCCACGTGTACTCCTAACACAACACCTCTCTTGAAGGACACATGCCTCACAAACCCGGTGACATAGGCAGGGTTTATTCTATCTGGACAGCTTGTGTCTGACCAGCCCCTGCTGTATTTTATATGTAGAGTACTGATCTCATTAGCTTTAGGATGGAACAAGAAATCAATGTCAAGCAGATGAAACTGATGATACCCACCTGTAATAAAAGTGGCCATTCGGAGGCTGGAGAGATGGCTCAGTGGTTTATGCACTTGCCTCCAGAGCCTAAGTACCCAGGTTCAATCCTCAGTACGTAAGCCAGACGCACAAAGTAGTGCATGCATCTGGAGTTCGTTTTCAGTAGCTGGAAGCCCTGGCACCTCTCTCTCTCTCTCTCTCTCTCTCTCTCTCTCTCTCTCTCTCTCTGATTACAAATAAATTACTTTAAGTGGCCGTTTCATACTGTTAAGCCGACTGTATTAAGTGGAGCACACCTTCAATCCCAGCATTTGGAAGACAGAGGTAGGAGGATTACTGTGAGTTTGGGGCCAGCCTGAGACTATATATTCTATTCCAGGTCAGCCTGGGCTAGAGTGAGACCCTATCTTGAAAATAACCCCCTCCCCCAAATAAAAGACATTTTGTTGAGACATACTGTCCTTGAGGACAGGGTCCTATGCCTGTAACAGGTGTGACCAGAATGAGGGTCCCACAGACATGGGGCAAAGCCTGGGCTCACCCAGCTTGCCCTCCAGCACCAGCCATAGTGGTCACTGTATTGACTGTATTAGTTACTTTTCTCATTGTTGTGACAGAAGCAACTTAGGGAATGAAGGGACTCTGTGAGCTCACAGTTTGAGGAGGTACGGTCCACCATGGTGGGGAAGGCATGCAGAGAGAGATGCTGGTGCTCAGCAAGCTCTCTCCTGATTCAGTCCAGGCTCCCAGCCCACAGGATGGTGCTGCCTGTACCCAGAGTAAGTCTTCCTACCTCGGTTAATCCAATCTAGAAACTCTCTCACGGGCAAGCCCAGAGGGTTGTCTCCTTGATGATTCTGGACCCCGTCAAGTTGACAATACAATCAATATTAACTAAGGCAAGTACACTTGTCCACAGCCTCATCACGCCCTGCGCTCCTCAGCCCATCTCCCTCTCTGCCCTCTGCTTTTCCGACTACAGTTTCCTTCACTTACAGCCCGGCTATCCATCTGCATTCACTGCTTTTCATCCGCCTTTCCCAGCTCTCAAGCCTCAGAGGTCAAAGGACCACTTTCTCAGATGCTCTCGGGGGACTCACTTTTTCCTAGCTCTAAGCATGTCACTTCTCATGTCTGGAGCACTTGCCATGGGATCCATCAGCAACCACAACTGGCTGGTGTCCTGAACCTGTTCTATGCCCATAGCAGGTGTGGACTCACCAGGTCCTCACAGCTGCCCCTGGGAGACCCATTCTCGCAGGATGAGCTGAGGCCCAAAGAGATGTCACGTGTCCATAGTCACAGACCTAACAGCTGGAAGACTCTGGATTGGAGGCCAGAAGAGCTGGCTCTGTTCTGTTGGCTCCACACCATCTCCTGTACCTCCTTGTGTGGTTTTCTGTGTCTGTCAATTACACCAGACCTTAAGTACGTAAAGGTAAGTTTCTTGCTCACCACTGCTGTGTGGCAGTCACTCAATAAATACCTGTCGCATGAGGTTGTTTCTGAAAGGGTTTCTTCCCGTGACAGCTCCAGGGAGGAAGGCCAACTGTACCTTGAGCTGTTTGATTGACTTGTGGTTAAACTCAATCAATCATTGACACACTCAGGAGGAATTAATGAATGACCATCAGGGTTCAGGAACAGCGATACAGAAGAAAACTGAATGCAGACCTCTTGAATAATTTATCTCCCAGGAATTGGAACAGAGAAAGATATTAGGATGGAATTATAATTTGAGGAAATGAAATAGCTTGTTTTCAAGGGGAAAATCCATTCTTTGTTTCTTTGCCTGCCTCAGACATTTGTGGGCTGTCCAGGCAGAATGCTGGACATTCTGAAGGCTTCGCTGCAGAGAAGGGCTTTTCTATTGTCTCTTACAACGCCATGAACTCTACCATACTGCTCCAACCCCTCAGTTTCCTTTCCAAAGACCCTACAAGCAGCAGAGCCCAGGCTGGAAGCAAATAAAGCAAACACAACAAAATTCTGTCTAATGAAGGCTAACATCCCACGTCTGCATGGTCGCTCCCTAAATGGAATTTTAATTTCACCTTAAGACCTAGGACAAATGGAATTTTCAGCAGTGGAATAAACAATTTTTAAAGTGGGACTGAGCCAAAAGAAAGTCAATTATCCAACTCCTTAGGGAACACAAACACTTTGCAAAGCTGTGTCCACTGCAGACTTATCTTTCCAAAAGGCGATGGCCTCTTTTGTGTGCACAGTGCTAAGTTCTCATGAGCAAGAGCTCAGCTGAGCCACCTGGCACCCCTGGGCCCTGGGCTCTCTCTGCACCTCAGATGGCAAGCAGCAGCACTGTGGGCAATTTGCGCCTTTCTCCAGAGCCCTTCTCTTGGAAATTTGGGGCTTACCACTCAAAGGTGCTAATTAGCTCAGTAATTGGATTTCTGCCTTAACTGTCCCATCACATAATATTGAATCTGAAGTTCATCGTCATCCCCCCATCTCAGGGGGCGCATGCAAAGCTTTACACACTTGTACCTGTGGGTGAGATCTTCCTGAAACTTGCCTGACAAAGTCACTGTGCAATGTGGACAGCATCATCCTGGGACCCAGAGATCAAGGACTCCATTAGGTCTCTCCAGAGAGGCTGACCTGCTGGGAGGCAGAGCTGGCTTCTTTCAGTCCAAACTTGTGTCTCCCTGGGTCAGCCACCTGTTCTCTCGTATGGAGGATTCTATGTAATTTTGCAGTAGTTTTCCTTACTGATATACTAGTTCCAATTCCCTTTTACCTGTGCACACCAGCTGATCATTACAGACGGTGTTCCATATTTTCCTAGCCACACTAGGAAATGTGGCTGGCTGGCTGGAGGGAGAAGTCTGGCCAGGTTTGTTCCTATAACAAAGTGAGTTAGGCATGGCCAGAGGTTCTGTCCTGGGCAGGAGAAGCAGCCAGGCTTTCAGTGAAAAGACAATATTTCTTGAATAGGATTTCTGCCCACGGTACCTCTAGGTTGGCTCTCCTCTTGCACTGGGGCTGCCCTCACAGCCAGGTTAGTTCTTGCAAAGCCTTTTGTACGGTGATGGCTGTCAGTCACAATGGCCACCCTATGCCTCGGCCAGTGAACATTATCATTCTGTAAGTTAAGTAATAATGCACTCACTTTCATTTCTGATTATAGTAATTTGAGTTCTTTTTTTCTTGGTTATTCTAGCTAAATGTTTATCATTTTTATTGATCTGAAAAAACAACTCTGAGTTTCTGTTATTCTATCATTTTCCTGTATCTTCATTCTTTTTAAATTTCCTTTTATATTTCTGCTTTGGGTTTTGTTGGCTCTTCCTCTGTCTGTGAAGGGGGGAGTTGAGTTAACTGATTTGAGGTCTTTCTTTCATTTCTCTTGGTTTTTTGAGACAGGATCTCACTGTGTAAGTCTTATCTGGCCTGGGACTCATTGTCCAGGCTGACCTAAACTTGCTGGCATCCTCCTGCCTCTGCTCCATCTCCCAATTTCTGGGATTACAGGGATGTGCCAACACTCTTGGCATTCTCTCTCTCTCTCTCTCTCTCTCTCTCTCTCTCTCTCTCTCTCTCATTTTTTTTCAAGGTAGGGTCTCTCTCTAGCCCAGGCTGACCTGGAATTCACTATGTAGTCTCAGGCTGGCCTTGAACTCATGGAGATTCTCCTACCTCTGCCTCCCAAGTGCTGGGATTAAAGGTGTGCACCACACACCTGGCTTGTTTTCTTATAGCACTCAAAGGGAATTAACAATGTTCTCCTTTTTAATGGTCATTTATAACTATAAATTCCCCCCTGAGCATTCCGTCATCTCCATCTCCCTTTCAATCACATTTCATTTCTAAATAGTTTTAAATTTCCTTTGTGATTTTTTTCTTGGACTCATAGGTTATTTAAGAGTTGAATTTACACATATTAGGGACTTTCCCAATTTTACCTTGCAACTAAAATTTCTAATTTCACCCTCTGTGGTCAGAGAACATATTTTGCATATTTTTACTCCTTTTCAATTTCCTGATGTTCATTTTCTGAAGAAGAGCCCATATGCTCTTGAAAAACAACATACTTAACAAGTATTCCAAAAACCCTGCACCCTGTAAAATACTTCACAAAAGAAATGCACGATGCAACGTGTCAATGAGAGGGAGGAAATATTTGCAAAGCACATCTCCAGCAAAGAAAGCAAAGAACCCTCAAAATGTAGCAGATTAAAACAACAAAACAATTAGAAAATAGGCAAAAGACATGAAAACATTCTCTAAAGAGGATTTGCTGATGGCAAATATATTCAAGAAAGATGTCCGTGATCACTAACAGCCAGGGAAAAATGAATGAAAATGTCACTCGCTGTCACTCTCAGAACCCTGCCAATGGTGTGGAATGCGTAGTATTCAAGAAATGCGGTTTCTTGAATACTAGTATAGATAGGAAATGGCTCCATAGATTTAGAAAATGGTGACAGTTGCTTAAAAAAATGACCACATAATCGAGTGATGGCACTTTTGGGACAATTATCAGGTGAAAAGCCTCCAGGTTCTCAAAACCTCCAGGTGAATGCCGGTGTTGGCTCTCCTGCAGAGACACTGAGCCCCAGGGCCAGCACATGGCTGCCTGTCTCTGGAGGGGGACAATGACCCTAGCAGAGATGAGCTTCACTTTCTTTTCTGTTTCCTTCGCCCCTGAAGCATGGCCTGCCTTGGCTCTGCCCCTTCATCAAGGTCTCATTATGCACAGTGTTCTAGCTTTACCACCGTCTGGAGACACCTTGCAAACTGTGTACCTTTTAAATAAGAATCCAAGTGAAGAAATGTGTCGCTCAGAAGTTGGACTTCTCATGCCTGGGACACCCAGAAGCAAACAAGATTTGACCTGGAAACACTACCTCAATGACGAAGTCTCCTGAAAGTGAGTGCACACACTTATTTTTGTTCTGGTTGAGGCCTTACTGAATGACTGGGGAAGTATGAAGAAGAGGACCCCTCGCTTCTCTGGCCCCCAGCTTTCTGAGTGTGTCAAAGAGCCAGATAAACACAACATAGAACTTTGAGTAAGAAACTGCTGACTGCCAGAGTAAGCCACGCCATGAGCCAGCTGGGGACTGGCCACTTACCCCAGGGGACACATGGGAGGGTACTCATGTCCTCTCCGTCACTGCATTGGTACATCTGGACAGAGATTTAAAAATATTTTATTTATTTATTTGCATGCATATGTGTGTGGAGGGGTGTGGTAGGGGTGTTCCAAGGTCTCTTGCTATTAGAAAACAAATGCCCATCTGGCTTTAGGTGGATGGCTGGGGAATTGAACCCAGGTCAGCAGGTGTTGAAAGCAAGCACCTTTAACTGCCCAACCATCTCACCAGCACCTAGATTTTTTTTTTCACGTGGAAGGCTTTTATTTTTTTTATTTATTTATTTTCTTTTTTTTTATTGTCCATAATGAGTTACACTGTTTAGTGGGCCAACAATGAGTTGTTATCCCCAATTCCTCATTGCCCCCCCCATCCCCAATCAGCTGGGTATCCTCCTCTGTGGGCCGTCTGGGTCAGTCTTTGTGACAGGGGACCATGGATAGCCTAGTATTCAGCCGGGTTCTCCTGACCCAAGTGTGTTGTTACTGAGGGGTGTCATGCCTCTGATAATCTCCCCCACCACGGCTCTCACAATCTTTCCACCCCCTCTTCGCTCAGTTCCTTGAGTCGTGGTAGGTGAGTATTAAGGATGCTTTAATGTTGTAAGCTTAGGGGTTTTTGTGTCGAGAATCGTTGGTTTCTGTCTCATTGGCTTATCCTGAGTTGATTGCATGGCTGTGGCTGTGGGTCCCTTGTTCATCCCGTCATTCTCTGCAGGGTTCCATATGGATCCTCCACGATATGATTTTACCAGTATCAGAATAATATCGGCTTTTAAATTCAAAATTTTTTTGAGGCACGGTCTCACTCTAGCTAAGGCTGATTGACCTGGAATTCACTATGCAGTCTTAGGGTGGCCTGAAACTCATAGTGATCCTTCTACCTCTGCCTCCCACGTGCTGGGATTAAAGGTGCGCGCACCACACGTGGCTTTCTTTTTGTTTCTTTTTGCTCTTCTTTTTAGTTTGATTTCTCAAATACAAGAATGAGTTGTGTTGAATCTTGGCTCCAGAAGCGCAGGGACAAAGGCCAACTGAAAGTTGGCACATTCGATTTTCGCAACTGTCCTCCACTCTCTGGCTTTCCCGTGACAGGTTCGCTGACCACGGGGGACAGGCACTGGTGGGTGTCCCGGTGGCTCTGGTTCATGGTGGCTGCAGCATGGAAGGGCATGTCATTTCATCTGAGCTCCTTTTCCAAGCAGGCTTCTCAAACACTTCTTCTTCGTCTTCCCTTAAGATCCCCAGAGACTTTCCTTCCTTCCCCCAAGCCTCAAAGCACCGTTTCCTCACAAGGTCCTTCCAAAAACGAGATCCAGCCATGTGGCCTCCAAAATAAGTAACAATTCCCCAAAACCTCCTGCTAAGATGAATACAGTGCATTAAATCACCTTTATTTTATCTGGTATTTCCCCACTAATTCTCATGTTTGTGATTATTTTTATATTACTAGTCATTTTTTTTCACTTAAACATGAAGGGGGATTGGGTGTGTGGTGACATATGCCTGCAGTTACCAGCACTCAGAGGAATCACTAGTTCAAGGCCAACTTACATACTAAGTTCAGTGTTGGCCTAGGCTGCATAATAAGACCCTGACTTAAAAAGAAGAATTGTGTAGGAGAGCATTCGTTTGCTCCATTGACCTTTCAGAGCGAGCTCAGTCAGCAAACCATGTTTGGAAGAGAGGCCTGGAGCCAGAGGAGGGGGTCGAGGACAGAATGCTTTCACAGTGACAAGAAAAAAGAGAGTATGTTTTCTTATATCTGCATCATATGTAAAGTCCACAAAAAGGTTCAAACTGTCGGGTTACCAAGGAGTTGCAACGGGACAAGGCAAGAGTGAATAAACCTACATGACAGCAAGAACCCCGGGGAGGGAGTTTTACATGGAGTCTTCCGTGCAGAAGGTGCCTCTGCCCCAGGTGGCCTTCCCACAGCTGATTGCTTCTAGCAGGGATAAATGGCACCTCACTGTGTGGCCCATAGTGTTACTTGAATCTTGGCTCATCTCGGGGAGGATGTTTGAACTAGCAGTGCTTGACTTGCAGGGTGGGCGTGTCTTCACAAACCAGATGCTTGGGTCAAGTCCAGCGAATCTCTTCCTCATGTATCACAAAAGGGTTTGTGACACCATTCATTTAAGACACTGCATTTCCTGTCTTCCTTTCTTGGCATGGACCACCAGCCTCGTCTTCAACACTGGAACTTTGGAAGAGCCAAGATCTCCTTTCCTTGGTTTCTATGACTTGGAGCATGACTCCCCGGCTGCTAGCCTTGCACCCCACCCCTGCAGCCATCCATCCCCCTCAATCAGTCATGAGGTCCTCAACACGGTAACCTTGACGAGTCAGCAGCTCCCAGACAGCTGGCGAGCAGGTGGGCACATTTGGCTCCATCCACAGCCCCGTGGCCAGCATCACGACTCAGCACTTTCAAACATTTTCACTGCTCAGCAAAATCTAGCAGGATCCTGAGTAAAATTATGCGCCACAGCATAATGAATAATAAGCCCAGACCAGTGTTACGTTAGAAATTCAACACACTGCAGCTCCTCAGAAGTGGAATATATCTGCATAATAGCTCATCACCAGACCTCCAGTGTCAGGCCTGCCCCCGGGGAAGGGGGCTGTGCAGGAGCTGAGGAACTGAGCTTCTTTCTTCTTTCACCCCGTCAGCAGAGCTGTGGGCCAAGTTCACCTCTTTGTTCCCACAGTCACAGACATGAAATTCCAGTCAAGAGGATCTGCTGTGTGAAACTGTCCTGGGGAGGTGTGACTGACAGGTGATGGTGACAGGTCAAAAAAAAATGATCCAATAGGTGTTGGTGCCTAGTTTGATGCCCCAGTGGGTCTACTGGGTGTTTACAGGAGTGATCATGGGTGTTTACAGGAGTGATCATAGGGGTGTTTACAGGAGCAGGAGTGATCATGGGGTGTTTACAGCAGTGATTATGGGGGTGTTTACAGGAGTGATGATCATGGGTGTTTACAAGAGTGATCATGGGGGTGCTTACAGGAGCAAGAGTGATCATGGGGGTGTTTTCAGCAGTGATTATGGGGGTGCTTACAGGAGCAAGAGTGATCATGGGGGTGCTTACAGGAGTGATCATGGGGGTGTTTACAGGAGTGATCATGGGGGTGCTTACAGGAGTGATCATGGGGGTGTTTACAGGAGTGACCATGGGGGTGTTTACAGGAGCAGGAGTGAATCAATGAGAACTGCACTGCTGAAAAGCTCCCCCAGCATGGGTGCCATCCCTGGATGCAATCTGCAGGCGGCTTCACTAGCGTCTCCTCACTCCAGCAACTATCTCCGGTTTATATTTCCTTGGGGATGGGTCTCAAGAGCCGACTAAGTCTTGTGAGTGTCCACACATGAGCCTATGGGCGACACTGCGTCATACAGTTGCAGCCTTGGGAGAGACAACAGAGGGCTGCATTAGGCCCGCACCCCATAATCAGTGGAAGAGGAGGGCCTCCATGTATTAGCTTTTCTCATTGTTCTGCCAAAATATCTGACAAAAGCAACTTAAGGGCGCAGGGTTTACCTTGGCTTGCAGCTTGAGGGAATACAACCCATCATGGCCCCGAAGGTGGCTGGCACATAGTGTCTGCAGTCAGGTTGAGTGCTGGTGTTCAGCCTGCTTTGTCCTTATTCAGTCAGGGATCCCAGGCCATGGGATGGTGCTTTCCAGTCAGGGTGAATCTTCTCTCTTCAGTTAAACCTCTCTGGAAACACCCTCTTGGACATTCCCAGGGGGATTCCAAACCCAGCTGAGTGTGGAGATTAACCAGCACATCCCCCTCCCTGCGGGACCCTGTGCCTAGAAGTTTTGTGACCCCCTCTGGCCAAGCAGAAATGAGGAACCTCTGGACTCCATGGTTGGCATCTGTATTAGCCAGGGTTCTCTAGAGGAAAGAACTGATAGAATTGTGGCAGGGGATTGATTAAATTGACATGAGCCGGACAGTCCAACAATGACCATTTGCAGGCTGGAGAGGCTGAGAAGCTGCTCGCTGTCCAGTCCGGCACTGAGGACGAGGGGATTGCTGGAGAGCTGCTGGTCTTCAGTCCACGCTGGGAGGCCAGAAGCTGGGCTAGGATTTCAGGGAAGGTAAGGGCTGTAACCACTGCAGTAACAGTAGACACAACTCCCCAGCAAGGAGCGAAGGCAGCAGGCACACTCAGCAAAACTCCCTCTCAGACCTCTTCACATCAGGGTCACCACCAGGGAGGTCGCCCACTCCAGGAGAGGGTCTCCTCTCTTCAGTTAATCCTTTGTGGAATGCTCCCACCAACCCAGCCAGAGGTGTTTCTTAGTAGACTCCAGGGCCCACCAGGTTGACAATGGAGATGACCCACTACAATGATGTCATTCTTCCTGCTGCTCTGGTCTGCTGGCCCAGCCTTTCCACCCACCTGCTTCTTGTCTCCTGGTGGCCTGGTGAGAGTTTTATGGACCAGCTCTGCATGGGACAAGTGGTGGACTCATACCAAACACCCGCCTTTTGGCTGAGGTTTGTTGACTTTAACCTCTTGAATTCCTCTTTGGCCCCACTCCGTCCATGTTGGGAGGCCAGAAGCTGGGCTAGGATTTCAGACCTTCCCTTCCAGAAAGGTTCCTCTGCTTCATTACTTGTAACTGCGCCTTTTGCTAGTTTTTCTTTGCTTCTCTTTTGTTTTGCTTTAACAAAGCTCAGGCTAGGTAGGTTCAGGCATCTGTCAGTCTCCCCAAATGTGCTCCTGGTGCCACTAAGTCTTGTCAATCCCTAAAACTGTCTCTTCCACCAGCACACACACCTGCATCCTTAGCTGAGCTGTTCACAAGCACAGATTTACCATTCGTGGTGCTGGGGGCTGGAGGTCAGAGAGAGGTCAAGGTGTCAGTGAACCAGTTCTGGTGGGGGCCTCTTCTGGATCAAAGATGGCCAACTTTCTTGCTGTGTGCAGGAAGAGCTCTCCAGGGCCTCTTTAATCAGGACACTAACTCATTCCAGCTACGACATCATCAGCCACCACAGTGCCAGGATTTCAGCATGTGCACTTTGGTGATGGAGACACAGTCATTCCACTGCAGTTCTAGAAGCCAACTATGCATTTTCATATCACTCAAAACTCATGATTCTGTCCCCATCTGACCATTTTTGGAAAGGCGTTCCCAAAAACCCAGGTGGATCCCAGGGTAAAATGAGAGCGCTTGTCACCCTCCCATTCACAGATGGGTGAAGTCATGCCTTCGTATGAGGGGCAAGTGACAAGTGATGGCCTGAAATGGGAATTTCTCCAATCATCCATTGAAAAGGAAATTTGGTACTGAGTTGGTTAAGATGGATCCCTTTCTGTCCTCAGAGGTTAACTCAGTGTCCACGGGGTCTCTGAGGTTTTGTCAGGGTTCCTGTGGCTTCATTCTTGGGACCTGAAGCTGTTGGGAACCTGACTAAGGACACAGGGAAGATATGGCTGGACGGGGCAGGTGCCCTCACGCACTGATGACATGTCCATGAACCCTATCCATGACACCCTGCACCAAGGAGGGGGTTCATGCCTTTCTGCTTTTGTGTCACAGGGTTGAAAGTTCGGTCTCAAGACGGTCACGACAGTCTGGGAAGAGTTCCACCTGCATGGACCTGCCTGAGGATGAAGTTCAGAATCCACACCTGTGGCTTCAGAGCTCTCAGCTGCCATGAGGAGCGGTCACTTCAGGGGTGAGGATTGCAGACCAAGTGACCTTTCCTTCAAGAAAGGTTCCTCCAGCCACATAGGGCTCTTATAACCAGGGTTGTCAGGAGCAAATATTTTAACTGAAAATTGCTGATTCGTGTGTGTGTGTGTGTGTGTGAGAGAGAGAGAGAGAGAGAGAGAGAGAGAGAGAGAGAGAGAGAGAGAGAGAGAGAGAAGTTTTAGGATATAATGGGAGTTTCCAGGGCTTTAATAAGTCTAGACCCGGGTTAATATCCTGGCTCAGCTGCTCTCTAGTTCTCTGACCTTGGGCAAGGTTTTTATTTTGCTTGGGTTTCCTGATCTGATCTATCCAGTGAAGAAAATGGACTGCAGAGTGGCTGTGAGAGCCGAGATGAATCTATAGATGAAGAGTTCAGTGAATACAGAAAGATGAGGCGCACCATCACTCCTGCCTCTACCATGGCTTTCCCACCTGCTTCTTCCATTGCTGTCATGACCAGTGATAGATCTGAGGTCCAGCACACCCCAGAGTCAGGGCAGAGGCTGTCAGAGGGGTGGGAGCCTCATCATGGAGCATCATGAATTGTATCTCAGCAATAATGAAAACCAGGCAGGAAGAGCATCATATGTCCAAGGACCGTGTGAACATCCCCAAACAGGTTCTGAAATGATGGGCTTGCAGCCTGGAGAGGTGACTCCCTCCCCTCTGGGATGCGAATCTCTCTTTTTTGTGTGGGTGGTGATTTTATTAGGTTTTTAAAATTTACATTCTTTTTTATATCTTTATTATGAATAAGTATATACATTCTATAATCAAATCTTGTGAATGTGTCCCCGTTTACCTCCTCTCTGTCACCTACCCACTGGGGTCCTTCCCAGTGCACATACTGGATCTGTCCATACATTAGGGGGTATGAACTGCACCAGAAGTAGTCAGTTTTTCTTTTTTTTTCTGCCCCCTCGTGTGTTGTTGCTGAGGGGGGCAATGTCTCTGGATATTCTCTCCACTATGGCTCTTACAATCTTTCCGCCCCGTTATCTGCTCAGTTCCCTGAGTCATAGTGGGTGAGTTTTGAGTCTGCTTTATTGTTGAGATCTTAAGGATCTCTGGATTTGCCCTGGGTTGTGTTGGGTATCGTTGGTGTCTGTCTCCATTGACCTTTCATGGGTTATCAGACTTACTGAGGTGATTGGTCTCCTTAAGAACAAGGTTTCATTATATCATTGGCCTACAAGCCACCGTCAGCTGCCTCGTTTGTAATTAAGGAGAGAAATGGAGCCAGGGTGTTGGCACACCCCCAAACCCCCAAAACTTGAGGATTCAAGGCAAGGAGGAGTGTGAGCTGGAAGCCAGGCTGGGCGGCATAGTAAGAGAAGGGAGGGAACAGAAAGGAAGAAAGGAAGGGGAAAGAAAGGAAAGAACGAGAAGGGAGAGGAAGGGAGGGAAGGGGTAGAAAAGAAAGGGAAGGAAGTATGTATTCTAAGAAGCTTGGTTCTTTGCACACAGGTTTAAAGCATCTTTAAAAACAGCTCTAAGTAAAGACTAGTCAACAAAACCCACTTTACAAAGTTTGAGAACTTCTCTGACTGCTCTAGCCGAGTCAGGGATCCCCCCCCCCAAAATTTGTTGTTAGTAACTGATCACAAACAGAGATCAGAGTGGTGACAGGCACTTCATGTGCTGTAAAGTGAGGACCAGGATGGGCCAACCCCCAAACCCACGGGCCGGATGCTGAGTCAAGCCCAGTGGGATGCGGGCTGGGGAGGAGGCCCATTTCTTATCTCCAGTGAACGTCACACAAAAATATTAGGATGGTGAAGGCCTGGCTCTGCAAAAGTTTAGCAAAATAATTGAAAAAGTTCTAGATTTTAAGGGAAACCATTGGGATAGAACATTTGGATGACATGAGGTATGGGTTCCTCCACTGCAGATGGAGTTACAAGACTTCCGGTGCAGGTGAGAGTGAAAGTCTCTGAGTCAGGGGGACAAGGACACCCAAGGTCTGGACCACTTCACCAGAGGAGAGTCAGGACTGTTTGGCCAGAGAAGGAGGGTGGCAAGCAGAGTGAGTGCTGCCTCTGGCCATGGTGGCACAAGCTTGTAATCCCAGCACTTGGGAAGTGGACTTTGAAACTAACTTGAGCTACATGAGACCCTGTCTCTTAAAGAAAAGCCTTGCTGGGTGTGGTGGCTCATGCTTTAATACCAGCTCCCTGGAGGCAGAGATAGGAAGAGCACTGTGAGTTCGAAGCCAGCCTGGGACTACAGAGTGGAGTCCAGGTCAACCTGGACTAAAGTGAGACCCTACCTTGAAACACCAAGCAAAGAAAGAGAAAGAAAATCCTTCCAGTAGAGTTTAAAGAGTTTAAACTGGCAAAGAATGCAAGTGTAGAAGACAGTCTGAATGACCAAGGACCAGCAGCAGACTCAGGACAGTGCGACATCCAGGTGACTGGCCACCTGGGGTAGTTTGAATGTACCCCACCCAATAGACTCAGGAGTTTTATTAAAGCTTATACTTGGATTTCCAGCTGCCTGGCTGGAAGAGGTGTGTGATAGTTTGAATAATGTCTCCCAAAAGAATTAAGGATTTATTAAAATTATTGTCTCCAGACCTCTGGCTGGAGGAAGTGCCACTTTGGCCTAGCCTCCTAGGGACTGACCCTTTCTAATTTGGATGTAAAATAGTAAGGATAGATATGCAAAAGAAGAGCCAGAACCCTGGTCTGGAGATCTGCATTTTGGGAATCACAGAGTGTTACAGTGTGCTTGCTTGGTGCTGGTGCTGGGCTTCTGTCTCTGTCTCTGCTTGGATCTGTGAAAAGGGGCCAGCCTTTTTTTCTTAACTTCCCCTGGGTCAGATACCTCAATAAATACTTTTCCTCCCCATAATCGTGCGTGCTTTGGAGATTCATCCCAGCGGCGTGTGGCTGACTACTAAGACAAGGTGTCACTGTGGACTGATCCTGGGCCCAGCCTTAAGGTGTGTTTGGGGGCAGATCTGATTCCAGCTTAAAGCAGCTGAGCTCTACCTGGGTCCCTGCTGTTTGCCTGCCAGTTCTGCTTTTGCTTGTGGTGCTGGCTGTGTGGTTGACTCTCTGCTGGGATCATGAAAGAGGGCCATCTTCTGCCATCAGTGGAACGTCCCCTGGATCTGTAAGCTTCAAATAAATCCTTTCTTCCTCCCATACACTGTGTCTGGCTTGACAGTTTATCCCGGCAGTGGGGGAGCTGACTACAACACCAGTCACAGTCCTGTCCCAGTGCAGTGAAGAGACGCTGCTGTGACATATATCCAAAGGGCATTCTGGGAAGCTTCTGGTGACTCTCCTGTCTCCACCTCCCTTCTTCCCTAGGTGTGCTAGGATTACAGACACCAGTGTCACCGGGTCCACCTTCTAGGTGGGTTCTGAGAACTGAATTCAGGCCCTCAATCCATCTTAATGAGCCATCTCCCCAGCTGGAAACTGCAAAAAGCTCTTTAAGAGCAAAAACATTTGTTGAGGTACCTGGGCACATGAGTCATAAACATTCGTTTCCTTTCGGTGATAAATTCTGGTTCCTTAGTGAATGTTGGTATATACAGAGCAGAATAATAAATCATATCAAATTCTTTGTTGTTTGTTTGAGGTGTAGTGTTGCTATGTATCCCAGGGTGGCCTCCTACTCAAAGTTCTGCTTCAGCCAATTCAAAAGAGAGAGGGAGGGAGGGAAGGAAAGAGAGGGGAAAGAGGAAGGAAGGAAACAGGGAGAAGAGGGAGGGAGGGAAGCAGAGGTCACTGGGCAAGCAGGGATGGCTGTCTCCTGCCCCAGTGAGATATGGCCTTGGGGATCAGAGAGTCCACAGGCAATGGGGGAAATACATCAGCCATAGACACCAGGTGGACTAGTTATCAATTCCTTAGAGTAATAACATGTTTTTGTTTTGTTTTGTTTTTTTTTTTGAGCACTAGGAGGGATCACAAGTTCAAGGTTACTCTGTGTTACACACCAAGACCATATCTCAAAACAAAACAAAAATAAATGGTTTCGTTGTAGTTCAGGTCTCGCTGATGACCTGCAACGATTTGAAGAAAACCCCAAAGAATGAGAAAGTGAGGGAGCAGGTGGACAGGAGAGCAGGGCTGTGGATGGCACTAGCTACTTTCCTCGTAGCTGAAACAAAATACTGGAGAAGCCACTTAAGGAAAGATGGGTTTGTTTCTGCGCAGTTCAAGGTCAGAGTCCAAGATGGAGAGGAGGGCATGGTGGCAGGAATCTGAGGCAGCTGGTCACATAAATCCACTGGCCCGAATCAGAGACAAAAGTGCTGGTGCTTGGCTCGGCTGGCTTTCTCTTTTCTGGCCCATCTGGCACCCAAGCCCATGGAATGGCACTGCCCACGGGGTGGGTCTTCCCACCCCCATTACCCTAATTTGGAAACTCAGCCACGTCCAGAGATTTGTTTACATGGCAATTCTAAATCCCATTAAATTGATAAGATTAACCATTACCACCCCCCCACATGCACAAGTTCACACTTGCTTGCACCCCAAGTCAGTGGTGACAATTCACTTTGGCAAGTGTGTCTTTTAAGCGTTCCCTTTAAAATGACAGAACAACCAATACAAATTAAACAGAATCCACTATACTAACTGCTCGCTCCTTTGGGTGGGAATCAAAGAAGGTATTTAAAACAGCTGCAGACCAACTGTCCTTTCTAGGAAGCAGCCCAGAAGTCAGTATACTCTCAACGAAGGGAGCAAAGCCAAGTTTAAAGTAACTAGGCTGAGCTTTCCTGCCAGTTCCTCTCGGGAGGCCCCCACTCTGGGTCCTGAACTCATTTCAGCCACAACACGTCAAGCAGACAGGGAAAGCCTGTGGGAGTCTCTACATGACAATTCATAACCCCGTCCTTCTAGAGATGGAGTTTCGCACCAAGAACCCTTCCCCTGAGTGAAGTTAAAGGGTTCAATTTGGCTCCTCCAGAAAGAGCCTGGAAAGGATGGACATTGTTGCAATCACATGGACCCTGAGGTTCCTCCATGGACCTCCACCACTCCAGCACTGAGGCAACGGAGGGAGACACGATCCTGGGAGCAAGCTGGTGAGGCCAATTGGTGAATTCTAGGTTCAGTGAGACATCCTCCCTCAAAAGCTGTGGTGAAGAGCCACTCAGGAGGACAGGGCACCTAGTGACCAGCTCCGACCTCCTCATGCATGCATATGAACATGGCATGTATACCAGCACAGATATGTGCTCCCACACGGTTACAAACATGCATACACACATGCACACCCCCCACACGTATGAAATAAATAAGTAAATAAAATCAGCATCCTCTCCATCCATCCTTATTGCTTGGAGATAAAATGATGGTTCCACACGTTCACCGTGTTTCACTGTGTGGGGAGCTACAGCGAGTGCACACACGACGTGACTGTGTATTTCAAGTGTCCACAGGAGGAAGAAAAGAGTCACCCGTGGGCAATGCCAGCAATCACACCACACACACCATGGCCTGCCCATCACTACTAGGTCACCATCACAGACTAGTGCCAGGTCCATAGCTCCCAATCAGGGGGTTTCCTCCACAGCCTGAAACCAGGGAGTAGAGTCAGCAAGCTGGGTGTCATGGGGAGCCGGGGTGAACCCCGCCACCCAGAGGTCACAAGCTGAGGCTTGAACTTTCCAGAGGGGCAGGGGGTGGGGGCTAGGGAACAGAGGCTTTGGTGTTGGATTCTTACTTGTAGCTCTTCTCCCAGAATTTCACCGGCCTGGCATAGGACGTGATGAAGATGACACTCCCCAGGAACGGGCTCAGGGGCGCAGAAAAGACCGCGGTGAAGAGCGCCTGGAAGAAAAGCATGGCCGAATCTAGGAAGGCAGAGTTAAGGCAAAAGGGCATTCACACTAGTTTTAAGTGTCATTTCCATTGGGCATAGCATATGTCTGTAGTCCCGGCATCTGGGAGGTCAGAGGTAGGAGGATCAGGAGTTCAAGACCAGCCTTGGCTACACAGTAAACTGGAAGCTAGCCTGAGCTATGTGAGATCCCGTCTCAAAAGAAAAAGGTTCCTGGTTTTCAGTCATTTTCATGACAGCCCTTTGCTCACCAAAGAATGGCTTTATCCCTAACAACTCTCAGCAGCACCTGTTCGGCCTTATTCCATGCTCACTGATTCTTATTTTTAAAATATTTTTATTTATTTATTTGCCGGGGGGGGGAGAGAGAGAGAAAGAGAGAGAGAGAAGGAGAGAGAGAGAGAGATGCTCCAGGTGCATGCACCACTGAGCATCTGGCCCTATGTGAGCACTGGAGAATTGAACCAAGGTCAATGGGCTTTGCAGGCAAGCGCCTTAACCGCTGAGCCATCTCTCCAGCATCCGGAAGTCATTGATTCTTCTAAAAATCCCAGTGGTCTCAGAAGGAGACACGGTGAAGAGTTCATTGTTGGGGACCAATCAGAGCACTCTAAGATGTCATTCCCTGGCCTGGTGTGGTGGCACACACCTCTAATCCTAGCACTTGGGAGGCAGAGGCTGGAGGATCACTATGAATTCGAGGCCATCCTGGGACTACAGAGTGAGTTCCAGGTCAGTCTGGGCTAGAGTGAGACTCTACCTTAAAATAAAACAAAAACAAACAAAAAAGATGTCATTCCCTGAACAAAGCATACCATGGCAACTGTCCAAGCACTAGTCATCCTCCTTCTTCCCTCCCTTTCTCCTTTTCTTCCTTCCTTCCTTCCTTCCACTCCATTCCCATCTTCCCTCCTTCCTTCCTTCCTTCCTTCTTTCTTCCTGTCATGGTTTGATCCAGGTGTCCCCCACAAACAAATGAATGTGTTCTGGGTAATTGATCCTCAGCTGATGGCAGTTTGGGTTTTACAACCTCGCTGGAGCTGTGTTGTTGGGGGCGGGCTTATGGGGTTATAAGCCAGCTTCCCCTTGCCAGTGTTTGGCACACCTTCCTGCCGCTGTTTCCAGTGCTGTGGCAGAGGTGATGTCCACCCCTCAGCTCATGCCATCGTTTTCCCTGCCAGGATGGAATCTCCCCTCGAGTCCGTAAGCCAAATAAACCTATTCCTCCACAAGCTGCTTTTGTTTGGGTTCTTCCTGCGCAGCAACTAGAAAGCTGACCACCACACTTCCTTTCTTCCTTCCTTCCATTCCCTTCCCTTCTCCTTCCTTCTTTCCTGCCTTCCTCCCTTCCCTTGTTCTTCCTTCCTTTCTTCCTTTCTGCCTTCCTTCCATTCCTTTCTCCTTCCTTCCTTCCTTCCTTCTTTCCTTCCTTCCTTCCAATGCTGGGAATGGGGAACCAGGATCCCATGCATCTAGGCAAGTGCTCCACCACTCAGTTACATGCCCCCACCCAGCCTTTTTGCTCTATTTAAATTTTGAGACAGGGTCTTGCTAGTTGCCTAGAGTAGCTTTGAACTCTCTTCTCTGTGGTCCACACAGGTCTGCAACTTCAATCCTCCTGCCTCGGAAGCCTGAGTTTCTGGGAAGACAAGCCTACGCCATCAGCCCTGGCTCCTGGTAATTTATAAGTATGTAAAAGCGAATTACTCCTTTAAAAACTAAATAACTAACATTGTCAGGGAAGGCAGCACCTGTTTCTCAAACGATCTTTTACTAGTACTTGAAACATACATGTTTATGTGTCCCTTGCCCTTTGACCATCAATGGCTCAGCACAGGTCAAGTTCAGGAGCTAAAGCCATGCCCACAGGCAGCTGCAGGGTTTGTTGGGACATATTACCTGTAGCTCTCTCTTCTATGAGGTTCTCACACCTCTGGTTGATCAGAGATAGGCCCCTGATTGCTTAATAATAAACAGAGTTCAGCCCTAGATTTCTGCTGAGGTTCAGCAGGTCCCGGGAAACAGCAGAGGGACGATACCTGAAGGGGGAAGTTCTGTGACAGGATGGAGTGAGCCTATGTGTTTCTATGGGATGGGTAAGGTGGGGCCACAGCTGAAGGAGCAAGGCCAGAGGGAGGGAGGGAGGGTGAGCAAAGACAGGACTTCAAAAATTGTTACCTGTCCTTTATCTCCAGGTGCTACAGTCCTACTCTGACCTCCTGTGATCTCCCCTCCTGGAAGGCAGTGAGTGTCTCTTACTGACTATCACCTGGGGCCTCATTTCCTTAGCCAGTGCTTGGAAGGTTCTGGCATTGAGTCAAAGGACAGCCGTTGTCTAGATGGATGACCGTGTCTCATTATCCAGCAGGGCACAGAAGCGTTCAGGCTTCCATGAGCTCTGATTTATTGTAGGTGATATGCCTGTAGTTTTAAGGGGTGGAGGAGGCAGGGGCTCCTGAACACCCCGTTTCCCGTGGAAACAGGGAGGGGCACAAGCCTCACACTCTCCATGGGTGCCTTCTCATACAGCTGGAAGATTTAAGATCAGACTTAGACTTCAAGAATAACAGTGCTTTGGCCAGCCCTGGGAAGACCAGGATGTGGATATATAGGCCAGCCTGGGCTACACAGACCTGTCTATATATCCATATATCCTGTCTATACATAACAAACAAATAAAAAATATCTACTTCCTTCTTTCTTTTTGTCCCCTGCCCCCGTCTTTCCTTGTATTTCTTCATTATCTTTCCGTTTACTCCAGGGCATCTTCAGGAACGAAATGACAACCCACCTCTCCATCGGTGACCTCCTCCCTTGTGAATTGTTCGGGTACCACAGAGGATACTGCAATTTAAACCTAATTCTCTTTATTTTTTTTATTTTATTTTTTTTTAATATTTTATTTATTCATTTTCAAGGAGAGAGAGAGAGAGAGAGAGAGAGAGAGAGAGAGAGAGAGAGAGAGAGAACCAGGGCCACCACCTTGTGGGTCTGGCTTATGTGGGATCTGGGGAATTGAACCCAGGGCCTTAGGCACTGGAAGCAAGTGCCTTAACCACTGAGCCATCTCTCCAGCCCTAATTCTCTTTATTTTGACCTCGATTGTAATGGAGACCTCCTGAGCAGTGTGCAGCGAGAGCTGAACGTGCCTCTGTTTGACTGCGGCACTACTTGGGAACTTTGAGCCAACAAGGACACCGATGGGCCACCCCAGGTCCCAGTTAGCATCCCCACCACTGAAGAGAAGCGAGACTTGTGCTGATGTCCTAGGCTCAAGGTGCAGAGGAAATGCAGGAAGGCAGTCGAGTGGAGAGTGCCCAGTCCCCTGGGGCAGCACGAAGAAGAAGGGGGAGGGGAGGAAGGCTCCCATTTGACCAGCGTGGTCCTAAGGCTCCAAGAAGTTCCAAGCAAAGTCAGGTGGAGCTACGGACTGGCACAGCGCTTGAAGGGCTGGTGCTGAGTCTCCTCAAAGCCTATATATGATGCACATGTGTGTGTATACATGTTCATGTCCACATGTGTGTGGGAGGGTGGGTGCACGTGAAGGCCAGAGATTGGTGTCAGCTGCCCTCAACATTTGCTCTGCACCTTGTTTATAAGATCAAGTCTCTCACTGGACCTGGAGCTCATGGATTCAGCTGCCAGGAAGCCCCACGGCTCCTCTTGTCTCTGCCTCTCCAGGGCTGGTGAATTAATGGCGTGTGTCACCACACTTCGCTTTTACATGATTACTTGGGATTCGAACTCAGGTCCTCATGCATGAGAAGCGGGCACTTTACCCACTGAGCCATCTTCCTGACCCAGACTGCACGTTTTTTAAATGTCTTGAAAAAACATTATCCATAAATGGTAAAGTCAGCATACGACTAGGGATTGTCCAGCTGAGTGCTAAGGGAAGAGGGAGGGTAGGAGCGAGGAGGGGTTTCCTGAGTGACAAGGGATGAAGACCTTCAGAAGCCTGGGGCCAGACAGGGATGACCATCGTGACCATCCAGACAGACACCCGACGAGCTCCCAAGGGCGGTGTGTGCCTGAAGCCCTCTGTAGTTATTTCCAAGAGAAAGGGCCAAAGGTTAGCCTATGTGGTCAGTGACAACCTGTTAGAAGCACAATTAAAATGTGATCAGCAGCACCAATAATTAAGACTTTAGGAAAGCCATTAAAAGCTCCAAAGGTCGTGCCAAGCAGAAGCCAGCCTTCCCACATGCCTGTGCATTTAGCGGGGATAATGTGGAGAGCTCTGTCCAATTATGGGATCGTAATGGCCTGGCATGGAGTCTACACATGTTCAGAGCTCGAGCACCAATCCCTGGAGGGACGAAGCTAGAAGCCAACAGAGGTGCCAAGGGAGAAAACACGCTAGAACTGGAAAAAGCAATTTACCCAACAGTGCCCTGCTGGCCAGAAAGCTAATTCAATTCCAAAATGGAGCAAATTAGTCCATTCTCGATGCGAGGATAGAGCCTATGTTTCTTAATAGAGTGATAAAATAAATTAGTGTTTTAAAATTAGTTGGGGTCCATGTTGGCGTTTAGCTACTCGATGGCTTTGTCTGAACTGCATGCTTACCCAAGCATCTCACTAAGTCCCAAGTAGCATGGGGCTGGACTGTCACCTTTATAGCTGAGGGAGGACCCAGATGTGTCTGTGGACAGGAGGGAAGGACACCGGTGCCCTAAGGAGGAGGCGGTGGCTCGCGTGGAAGGCCCCTGTCCTAGCAGAAAGGAGCAAGTGGATGTTAGTTACTACAGGAGGAGATTAGGAAGGAGCTTTCAAAACTGAACTATCTAATGTCCTACAAAACATGCACCTTGAACTTCTCCATTTCTTTTTTATTGCTATTTTTGTACATGGAAGTGTATTGTGTGTGCACGTATGTATGAATGTATGTATGTATGTATGTTTATGTGTATGCATGTAAGCACTTTACCCACTGAGCCACTGCCCCGGCCACTTGGTTTTTACGAGAACACATACACGTATCAGGAAAGCACCTGGCTTTCACCCCCTCTGCGTGCAAGCTGAGGTCAGTGCAAATACCACTTGTATTCTCACCAGACGGAGTTCTGTGCCCTTGGCAGCCTCAGCTGAACCACAGAGAGCAACTGGGATCTCCACATGTTTAACAGACAGACATCAACGGAAGACTCTGCCGGTGACAAGAAGGCTCTGAAGCATAGGAACTCCTCAGCCACACATTTGCATTGCTGTGATGCTTTTACTTTAAGACAGACATACTTGAAATGCTAGAGGAGGAGCCTGAGGCACCTATCAGAAATAAACAAAGTCACCTGAATCTGTCACCTCCCCCATTCCTATATTCCTCTCAAGGACTCTGTTGAGGGAAAGCAGATCCCTGGCATCCAGGAAGAATGGTCTGGGTTGAAGAGGGATGTGTGTGGTTAATGGCATTTGTTTGCACATTCTGCTGTTCAAGTCCCAAGCCATCCGTGTAAGCCGGGTACACAAAGTGGTGCAAGCTTCTGCCAAGATGCCTTGCCCCGCCCATGTGCAAATTTAAAAACTATAAAGAGAATTAGAAACGGGGTTGGAGAAATTGCTCAGTGGTTAGGTGTGCTTCGTGTGTAAGTGTGAGGGCCTGAGAAGTGCCAAGTTCAAATCTCCAGATCCCACTTAAAACAGCTGGGCGTGCTCATGCGCACTTGTAACCCTAGTTCCACAGAGGAACAGAGACCCAAGGAGCAACGGAGCCCCCACGGGCTCCAGAAACAGTGCAAAGAGACTCAAAACAAGACCAGGAACAAGAGCAATGGGTTGGGACACCCGTGTTCCCCTCGGGCCACCGTACTCAAGCACCCTGCACCATAGGCAAGCATGTGGGCCACTGCAAGGGCACAAATGCATGCATACACCACACAGCACACACAAGCAAAAAATAAAATAAACAATAATCCTATCAAAAAATTTTAAAATCTAGAACGTATTATTCCTGATGATGACCACAAATATGTTTCAAGCCCCAAACTCCACCTTCAGTCCAGAGATTTCCTATGACTCTTGCTAGTGGACATAAAGTAAATTTCACAAGAAAGAAGTCATTCAGACCTGCGAGCGGCACCCAGGGTGGCTGGCCAGAGTGTAGTCTGTGCTCACCTCTCCAAAGGGCATGAAAATCCCTACCTGCTCTCAGGACCCTGTCCCTCGGTCTGACTTAGAAGTCACATTGTTCTCATTTAACAAGTTCCTCCAGGCATTCTGAGGCCAGTAGACTCCGGGCCTCATGTTTGGAATCGCATGTTTAGAAAGCATAAATTCATGGTGGGGTGTGACTCAGTGGGGGCCTGCCCAGCATGCCAGAGTGTCTGGACTCCATCCCCAGTACCACACAAACTGGGCGTGGAGATGCGTCTTGTCATCTCAGCACTGGGGAGGAGGAGGCAGGAAGATCAGAAGTTCAAGGTCATCTTCAGCTACATAGTCATTTCGAGGCCAGCCTGGGCTACATGAGACCCTGTCTCAATAAATACAAAAATAAAAATAGATAACTAACTAAAAATTATCCTTTAGAGATTAATTTTAGGTTGATGACAAGAAATCATCTCTTGATCTCTCTTCAATAGGAACCTTGAGTCTCTCTTGCCCCACCCCCATCTCTCCAAGTGCACATATAAAATTTAGATACCTATGACGAAGTAATCTCTAGAAAGACCTTCTCAAGAGTATTTGTAATTGAATTAAAGCTAATTACCAACATGAAATACATAAAAAAATGTACAGAGAAACCAAGCTTCCTTGGATGCTAGCAATGTAAAGCAATACCAAGATTCATGTAATCCATCCCCCATAATAACTGTTTATCAATATTCATAAGGCTGGGATTAGGTATAAAGTATATGTAATAACCATATAATAATATAATCAATATAACATATTGCATGCATCGAACTCTATCCATAATGTTTAACAGTGGCAAGTGGATGTGGAGTATTTTGCGTAAGTCAGTCCAATTTTTAATCAGTTATTTTCCATTTAAAGAGCCAGCTCTCTGGCTACAGACCTTGGCACCGGAAACGAAAGGGTCAGGAGAAAGAAAAGTCATTCCCCAGTGGATTCTGAGAAGCAGGCAGACCCAGAATGTCTTTTAAAGCGAAGTGGCCCGAGGAAACCCAAAGTGCCTCCTCTTGTCCCCATTAAAATGTAATTGTAGAGACTTTGTAATCTTTTTTTTCTCACCAGGTCAACAGAAAACGAACATCTGTAAATGTGGCTGTGATCTGGGGGAGGGGAGCAGAAAGGATACGGGGGATGGCGAAGAGCTGGGCAAACACGTGGAAGGAAGAACCCCATGCCATCTGCCACGGGGCCACGTAGGCCAGGACGAACTGCAGCTTTTGAAGAAGGTCCCCGAGCTGAAAGCAAAGAGAACAAAGTCACTTCAGAGGATGGTGACCAGCCTGGTCACTGCAGAGGACACTTGAGGGACACACCTCGCAGTCAGGAAGGGGTGATGACAGTTTTAACCTCCCTATCTGACCTTGTAGGACACACAGCTCTCTAGTGAGATTTCAGAACTGCAGCGAGTTTGTGAGAAGACAGACAGACAGACAGACACAGTCAGACAGTCGAAGCACACATTATTTCCATCCACAAGGTCAGTGTGTCTGTGTCGTTCTGACAGCAATGATAGCAGCTTGGTCCACTACGCGTCCTTCACCGGGGACCTTTTAGACTCTAACAGGTGGCTGCTGCAAACCTATTGGCACGGCTCAGGGTTTTTCATGTTTGTTTCATCTGCAAAGCTGCTCTGATTGGAAGAAAATCGCTCCATCCTCAGAATTGAAAGGTAGAAAAGGAAGCCGAGCTACTGCTTCAGCTGAATGAGCCAATGTGAGCAAGGTGGGTTCAAGGTGAGCAAGGTGGGTCCAAGGTGAGGAAGGTGGGTCCAAGGTGAGCAAGGTGGGTTCAAGGTGAGCAAGGTGGGTTCAAGGTGAGCAAGGTGGGTCCAAGGTGAGCAAGGTGGGTCCAAGGTGAGCAAGGTGGGTTCAAGGTGAACAAGGTGGGTTCAAGGTGAGCAAGGTGGGTCCAAGGTGAGAAAGGTGGGTTCAAGGTGAACAAGGTGGGTTCAAGGTGAGCAAGGTGGGTTCAAGGTGAACAAGGTGGGTTCAAGGTGAGCAAGGTCGGTTCAAGGTGAACAAGGTGGGTTCAAGGTTATGAGACAGAGACTGCAGAGCAGCCTGCAATGGGCTGAGTGCCCGTGCTCTGTGGTCTGATCCTAGATTGAGTTTAGTTATACAAGGCAGTGGGACAATGGAGACCACCTGGCGGTGGACCTCTGCTTTGTGATGACACAGTTGAGTCCTGGCCACTTGCAGACCCACGAAGTCAGCAACTGACCAGGCTCTAGCAAGTTCCTTCTCGTTGCTGAGACAAAATATGGTTAAAAGGCTTAATTTCCTTACAGTGTGGCTTCATTGTGGTGGGAAAGCACGCAGAGCAGACGGCCAGGGCATCGCTTCTTGTCATAGCAGCAGGAAAGGAAGTACTTACAGAGTGAGTTTGTGTAGCACTGGCGGGGGAGGGGGGCTTTGGGCTGTACCACCCCAAGGTCTGTCCCAAGCCATCCACCACCTCCAGCAAGGCTCTACCTCCCAAGGGCTCTACAGCTTTCCCAGATTTCTCCCAGCTGGGAATCAAGTGTTCAGAAGCCATGAGCCTATGTGGGTCATTTCATTCAAACCACCCCAACAACCCTTTATCTGTAATAACTGGCAATGGAGACAATAAGGTACATTCTCCACCAAGACTCTGGATGCAAAGAGAAAAAGAAACCAGAATTCTGAATTAAGCTCTTGAAGCCACGACTCAGAGCATGAGAGAGCCATAATGAAATGGTCATCGGATGGGACCCAGAGCCTCTGAGGTTCAGCTCAAAGAACCAAGACAAGGCAGTGACATCAAAGCCAACATTGCAATTAGAACCAATGAGGAGGCGACTCAGGTTTGCTGCACGAGGAAGGAACGAGGCAAAAGGAGTTTAAACAGAATCTCTCGAGATCAGATCATCCCTTGCTTCTCTGGGGATTCCCACAGCTGCTCGGGTTCCAGGGAGAAACGTTCAGAATCATCCTGTGGTATTTTGAATGTGGAATATCCCTCATGTGTTCTGAATACTCAGTCCCCAGTTGCTGGCAATTTGGGAGATGGAACCTTGCTGGAGGTGGACTTAGACGTGGTATAGTTCCTCCATTCCTTTTGCCCACAGGGACTCAGCTCGCTCAGACTACTTACACCTTGAGATGAGAGCTCAGCCCACCCTTGCTCTTATCTCCCAGCTGCTGGGGCAAGACATGACGCCAGCCTCTGCTCTGCTCTCCATGATGAAGCTTCCTTCCCTGGAGACTGTACTCTGAAACCTGTCCTTTGCTTCATTTGCTGCTTTGGTCAGGTGTTTTGTCCCAGCAAGTGTAGCACACATGCAGAGTCCTTCAGAAGTCACGGGCATCTGGGTCTCTAGGGGTCTCTGGGGTCTAAATGTGTCCACCAGCTTACGAGTCACAGACTAGCATTGAGCGTTAGTGAAAGCCAAACAGTTGTAGGCAGAGAGGAGGAAAGCAGGCAGTCAAGGGAGAGAGGAAAGAAACAAACGGAGAGGAGAGGCTGAAGAAAAGGTGTTGGGGAGATGGTTCAGTGGGAAAAGGAAGTGGACCTGAGCTTGATCCCTAGCGCCTACTAACAAGTTTGGTGGTGGGGCTCACAACTAGAAATCTAGGCAGAGATGGGAGGCTCACTGGGGATTGTTGGTTAGCTGCTCTGGCTAAACCGGTGAGTTCTAGGTTCAGTGAGAGACCCTGTCTCAAAAAAAAAAATAAGGTGGATAACAACTGAAAGACATCTGATGTCAAACATTCAAATCACTTCTGGGGTAGAACGAAAGCAAAATCCTTGAGCAGTTGAGTGTCTGCCTAAATAACCTCCATACCCTGCCAGCACCCCGCTGTTGTAAGTGTAGTCATTAAGAATTCATCTCGGGGGCCAATGTCTAGATGAAATGAACCTGGACAAGAGTAACTTGGGCAATGCATGACCCCCAAAGACCCCGAGAGTCAGGCCTGGGTGGCAGGAAGCGCCTGTGTGAGAGGCTTTGCAGACACTGTCTCACAAAGCTGGTAAGTGGGTCAGCCCAGCAGTGCAATCAGACAGCCTGCCCCAGGGAGGACCTGCAGGCTGGTCCGACTTGGTGGCACTGTGATTAAACGAACTGATTACAAATATTTTGTGCTTAGCACAGCAACTTGCATCTTCATAAGCAAAACCATTAATCAGGGCAGAATTCCAAACCCCAGCAGTCTCTGGCTCTAATTGCAGCCCCCAGGCCCCAAGGTTGTCCTTGTTCTTGAAGAGTGTGTGCGTGTGCGCGTGCATGTCTGTGTACAGGCGTGGCACCATCCCTGTTCAGATTTAAGAGCTCGGGATGCAGAGTGTCTCGCCTGGGATCCATGGAAGCCCAGCTATTTCTCTGCATATGTATACTAGGATGACAGTGACCCTCCTGCCAGTGTCCCAAGTTAAGATTTCCCTGGGGATCACACATTGGAGGAAAGACTGTGAAGGCCTGATGCCTGAAGGACAGCTTCCTCAGGGAAGAGATCTCACACGTCCTGACAGTTTATTTGACAGTGGAATTAACACATGCATAGTTCCTGGCTTTCTACAAAGTGGTAGTCTGGCTGTCACAGGGCAGGTGGGGATGGAATAGAGTCCCTCTGTCACAATTTGGACAAACTCTGAATAAATCCATTTGTCTTTACAAGTTCCCATTTCCCAACGTCTTTTGAAATACAGGACACTGAGGTGGGGTGTTTACAGCCTTACATGCCTGGTAACACCGGGTAAACACTTTCATCCTTGTGGAGGACTCAGACTAGCACCCAGCAATATGAGTGTTGAGTGTCTGATATTAGGCCAATGCACGCCTTATTTCAAAGATGAATTTAGCTCACAATTCAGTAATTTTCCAGTCCTTTTTCGCCCCTGAAATGTACTAACCTAAGCCTTCTCAGTTTTTCAAAGCAGGAAGCCAGACTCCGAAAGCTTAAGTGGGCTGTGCAGGTAACCAAGGGAGCTACTGGCCCTTCTGAGACCAGATGCTGAAATTCCTTAATTTTCCTCCAACACTTTTCTTTCATTTTTTTTGGCATGTGGATGTGTGTCTGTTTATGTGAGTGGTGTGTGTGCATTTGTGGATTTGTGCATGTGTGCACATGTGTATGAATGTGTGTGTGCATGTGCACGTGCATACCTGAATACCTGCATGTGGAGGCCAGAGGTTGATCATAATCTTCCTCCATCACTCGTCATCTAAGTTTTTGAGACAGGGAGGGTCTCTCCTGACTCCAGAGCTCACCAATGTAGCTAGACTACCTGCCAGCAAGACCCAGGGTGTCTCCCATCTTCACTTCCCCAGGCTGGGATTACAGGTAGACTTCCCAAGACAGGCATTTCACATGGGATCTGGAGATCAGAACTCAGGTCCTCGGGCTCATGTGGCCAGTCCTTTGTGCACCTAGCCATCTCTCCAGTACAACCCCAGAAGCCTTCTAGAACTGCTCCTTACCAGGCCATGATGTGCTCAGTACAGAAGCATCTAGGGTAAGGTCACGCCTATGCCCTTCCCTACGCACAGCTCTACGCAGTGAAACCTTGTTCTGAAGCCTTTAAATAGAAACCCCATTTAGGATCCTTATGAATTGACATACCCTCCAACAGTTTTAAGGCCTCTATTGTGAAGATTCCTAATGCCCCCATTTCAAATTTCAAATATGAGCTCTCTTAAAATGTGCAATAAACTTCACAAAGAACTGGAGTATGATTATTTGGGGGAAAAAAAGAGAATCATTTGGAGAAGAGCAAAAGAAGTCATAATAGGCTAATTCTGGCTGTTCCCTAAAGAAAAACACCACAAATACTGTCATTTCAGATGGCTAATTTTGTAAATATATTTTTCCCTTTTTTCAGTGTTAGGAATTAGACCTTACGTATGCTAGACAATTGTTCTATCACCGACCCATAGACCTGGGCCAGAAATACCTTTTAAATTAGGCACACATGTGCTCTTATACTTCTGTTATATACAGTAAAATTCACAACCATCTGTAAGTGTCACCACATAAAGCGGACAGCAGACATTTCCTTGTTGGTACTTTGCCACAACACATGTCTGGAGGTCTGAAGACAACCTCAGATGCCAGTCCTCTCCTTCACTTTGTTTGAGGCAGGGTCTCTCACTGTTCACTGCTGCACTAGACAGGGAAGTTTGCTCCAAAACTTCTGGAAGATTCTCCTGTCTCCACCTGTCATCTTGCTGGAGGTGCACTATGATTACAGATGGTTGCTACAGTGTCCAGCCAAATCAGCAAGCCCTCTACCCACCGAGCCGTCTCCCCAGCCTCTCCTTGCTGGTAACTTCTGCCACCATACTTCATAGCTTGTTTCCACCGGGGACCCCCCTTCAATGACACAGCTGACTGTGGGTTGAGCATGTGGTATGCGGGTGCCATCATAAAGCACTGCGCATGCCCTGCTCCATTTGACCAGCGTGTGCTCCGCCTGCCCACCCCAGCCGTGGTCTTTCTCTTCTCTTCCAGCCCAACTCACCTCCCAGGTGGCACCTGGCACGAGCCACTCCCTGAACTTGTGGTCCGATCCAGCTAGTTTCCTCCTCAGAAAGACGGGCACCTCCAGGATGCCCACAGCAAACTGTGATCACCAGTATTTGAACTTAAAGTTAATATGTGAACTTGAAGAGGCATCGAAAGCTCTCCAGTCCTTGGAAATGAGAATGGTAAGACAAGTCAGCAGGAGTCCAGCTGACATGAAAGGGTTAAAGGCCAGGAACACGGGAGCTGGGAGAGTTGTCCATCATTCTGAGGCAGAATATTAAAACAATGTTCAAAATGGTGAAAAATAAGGCTAGTGACATCTCCGACTCATGGCTCGCTGTTGGGGGAGAGTGCCACTTTGTAGAACAACAAATTGACAACAGAATGCATGAGAGTTGAATTGAGACATTTGATTGAAAGCATAACTATTCTCAAACAGTGGCTGACAAAACCAACCAGGGTTTTCTTGTAAGTTACATGAATTACTTACATGATGGGTGACAAAAGTGAATTTCAGGTCAGTATCTCAGTAAACATTACAGGCTGGGATTTCATTAGGCCGGGCACATCAGTAAAGCACCCAGAACACAGCAGAGAGAGAAGAGAGGCAAACAGGATTCGCTACCTCAGAAATGCAGGTGGCAGGAGAGGCTGGAGCTCCAACTAAAGGGTGGAGGCTGGGCTCGGTGGTTCACACCAGAAATCAGGAGGCTGAGGAAGGAGGACTGTCATGAGTTTGAAGCCCAGAATGGGCTACAAAGTGAGTTCCTGGTCAGCCTGGGCTACCATGGGAGCCTCTGTCTCGTAAAAACAAAAGTGAAGAGAAAGGAGAGGTTGAGGAGGAGTGCTCACAAGTGTCAAAACTTAGAAAAGCCTGAGATTGGATTGAAGAAGCACGGGAGAAGGAGGAGCGGTGATACGGGCTTGAAATCCCAGCTCCTCAGAAGGCTGAGGCAGGAGTATGCAAGGTAAGTTCAATCTCCGTCACTTAGGAAGATCCCGTCTTAAGAAATAAAAGGGATTTTTGATATAGGTCAGTGTTGCTGATGAGTGAGGCCCTAGGTTCAATACCCAGCACTGTAAAATAAAGTCCTGCCCGGGATGGATTTAAAGGACTCATATTTTAGTTCATATGGAAATGAAAATATCAAAGAGAAAAATGATTTTTCTTAAAGGAATCAAGAAAAGATGGACAGCCGATTTCTTATTATAAAAGATCTATGCTGGAAGGTAATGAAATAATGCTTTGCAGTTGTTACGGAGAATATTTATGGTTAGAATTTTCCATAAAAACTATAGGCTCACTTCCATGAGAGGTGAAGTACAGAGTTTTTAGACAAAAGCTAAAGGAGTTTACCATTCATAGACAGACCTGTGGAAAAGAGTACAGAGTGCACTACATTAAGACAGGTTCAACACAAGGAAAGAAATGAATCAGTCAAATAATGGCAAGAAAAGAAATTATTAAAGCATTCGAATAAGGCTGGGATGTAGGTCAGTGATAAAGCGTTTGTGATTGACAAATGTGCATGAAGTCTGGGTATAACTCTCTCTCTCTCTCACACACACACACCACAATAATAGATTAATTATAAAAATAATCACAAAGATACTGATGCTATGTTAACACTTAAGGGGGGAGGAGAATTGCAGTTGAAGTTTGAAGAGAAAGATTTTGATTTCAAATGCTAAGTGTGCTGCTACTTGTCACTCTCGTGTTTCTGCAGTTCCACGAAGTATGACATGAACCAATGACAGAGTCGCTTCCGTCACAGCTGTGTGATGAGGCAAAGAACCGAGCAGTGCTTCCGAGGTCTTGGGTGTGAGCAAGAAAAGAAGTGAGAAAAGCCAATGAAATGTCCAATCAATGAACACACAACACAAGGGGTGTCAGTAGGACTCTCCTGGGACTCTGGCTGGAGCACAGGAAAGAGGCTCTCTCTCTCTCTCTCTCTCTCTCTCTCTCTCTCTCTCTCTCTCTCTCTCTCTCCCCTGGGGTCACTGGCAATTAAGAGTGTCATAAATCTAGAACTACTGGGGATGGCTGCTACGACCCCGGGGACAGAAAGGGCCTTGTGAGAACGATGTCAACAGATGGGAGAGGAGGAGAAAAGCGAGCAGGCTGGCCGTGCCTGTGGGTCACTCCATCAGGACACAGGCTGTTAAATGCTCCTTTCTCATTACCCCACTTCCCTTTGGGTTCCTGTGGTGTGTGACCTCAGAAGCCCCAATTACCACAGAGAAGCTTCAAAACAAATTAAATGCCTATTAATAAAGGAATGACTAGACAAATTACAACACATGCTATGTAATACCGTGGAGGGTTGTAGGGAAAATAATATCATATATGCTATCATGGGAAAGTTCCTAAGATGTGTTTTGGTGCAAAAAATGGAAGTAAAAGATGTGCATTGGTATGAATAGGTAGACCCTATTGCTATTTTAAATTTGTCTGTGGATGTGTGTAGGGGTAAATATGTATGAAAACTGGGTTTATTGTTCACAAGCATGGTCAACAGGTTAAGGAGAAAGAGCATGTATAAAAACAGACTCAGACAATGTTTTTCCAGTTTAATGACAATAACTATACATTTATTTATTAGTCATGCAAACTTAAAATTGTCATTGAAGAAAAATAAATAAACTTGTCAATGAGGAAACATCCTGTCCGCAGGTCTATACTTCTGCTCCTCCTCAATGCCCATTCTGCAATTACACATGTCTAAAACTTTCTCCCAAAATGTCTTCCTCTCTTTTGATTCCTGACCTAACCAAGGACACACACCTAGCTACATGTCTGCTGGGCATGTCCCCTGTGGCTTCCCCCACAGGCCCCTCTCCAGTGTCTATAGGTCACTCGTGGGTGCCCACTCTCCCAGGAGCGACTGTCCCCCTCTGATCTCCCGCCTCCCTTCCACCACCATCTCAAGCCCTTATCATGAACTGCCTAGCTCACCTCCAAACAGAGACACTGGTGGAGGCAGGGTCAAGACGGTGAAGGCGTAACCATGCCAGTATGCCAGAGGAAAGCACCAGAAGGCAGCGAGAACCGTGGACAACTCAATTCCACCAACAAGCCCTGAGATGATGGCTGACTCCCAGACAGGAGATGAACCACCCCTTACCACATCATCTGGGGCCCAAAGGAAACCACAGAGGAAGTGGTGAGATGAGCAAGAGAGCTGCTTCCACAGCAAGTCAGACAACCTGTGAAAGGGTGATGGAGACAGACTCTGAGGATACTTGAATTAGTCCAAAGCACAAACCCAGAGACTCTGAAGAGCTCAACCATAAAGCAGACTTAAAACTCACCCACCACAGCTTAGGGAATTTTGAGGAAGAGGGGATGGAAAGATTTTGTTAAGAGCCATGGGGTGAGGTGGTGGGAATATCCAAAGGCACTACCTTCCTCAAAAAGAAAGAAAAGAAAAGAAACCGGTTACTGCTTGCACAATTCAATTCAGGGCCCTCCATTCCATGGAGCATTCCCACAATCCCACTGAGGAGGACACTCAGTGGATTGGGGGTAAGGAGGAGGGAAATGGGGACATCCACACAAGACTTGTTCATACAGTGAACAGAAAATAAATACATACAAAAATAAATTTATTTAAGAAAAAAAATGAGAAATTGGTGTATGACTGGCATCCCAGTGTAAGAAAAAAGAACATGATTATGGACACGCACACCTCAAGCCAAAGTCCCCAAAGGGCCATTCTAAATGGCACTCTTACCCCACTACCTACTGCTCCCCAATCTTGGGCCACCTCACGAACTGAATCCTGACTGCAGCCCATGCGATATGCATGTATCCCCCTTGCGCCTGCAGCTGCTGGGACCCTCCCACTTCTGTGCCTCTCACAGGCCTTCCTCTCTGTCATACCCTCCATCCTCATCACAGCTCCAGGGCAGTGTCCTCGCGTCCCATTCCTGAAGGCTTAGCTGGGTACCACGTTAGTGTGTCTCCTAGAAGCTTCCTACAGTTCCACCTCCCTCGAAGTACTTCAGTGTGGTGATCCCCTTACCAGCCAACCTCCTGGGTCAGACCCGGGATAGTCATGAGACCCACCAGCAATCCACTTGATCTGTGCCTCCATGTCCTCCCCAAGTTCACACGT
>PVHP010007115.1:0-58005 GCA_004024765.1 Zapus hudsonius
GCCGTGAGTTCAAGGCCAGTCTGAGACTACAGAGTGAATTCAAGGTCAACCTCGGCTAGAGTGAGACCCTACTTCGACTAAATTCTCTATGGTTTCGTTTCATCCTGCTAGGAATAGTTTGCAGGTCAGCTGATAAGAATTTGATCAGCCCTGCCTTTAATTCATTATCAATGAAGTGTTGTAGGATATTCACATTTGTTGAATTCACATGTGTTGAATTGCTTTGAAAAATATAAAAGTATATCATAAAAGAAGCTAAAATTAAACATTTTTATACCCACATGCAGAGTAGTCCATGAATGATTTATAAGTATTTATATAATCTATTTTGTGACTCTTTATTGAATTGGCTATTCAAAGCATAATTCTTCTGGTCATATATTGTACATCATAAAGCTTAATTAAAAGTGCATCTGCTTCGCTGTGTATTAAATGATGCATGCAAGTTATTTCATAGTACATACATATTTCATGTTATAATTATGCATTTCCAATCTAACATATGTCTATAATTAAACAAAAAAATCCTATAATTTTCAATCTTGGTAAACACAGATGAAAACTGTAAACAAAAAAATTAAAGGAATTAGTAGAATGTGTCATAGAGTATTGGTTTTAAAAATTCATATTTTAAAATCAGTCTTCAATCACCCCTGAAGGACTGAACTATCATAACCTATCAGAGAGCACCCAGCCCATGGAAGAAAGCCTGGAGAAGCTTATAAAACACCTGGTTCCTAGATGCACACTTCAGAAGGCTTCTGCCCTGATCAACTCTTTGCAAGGCTCTAACTACCTGTTTCTTGACTTGCATTGCTTAGGCCATTTATCTTTGATAACTGTCCTCCTGGGAAAATGCTAACTGTGAAGGCCATTAAGCTGAACAACCAGTATCCCATTCCTGACCCCTCAACTCCCTTAGGTCCTTAAAAGCATCCCTCCTAAACTTGGCCTTACAGCCTCCATTCCTGCAGGAAGGCTGCTGTCCCCTCACTGCCTGGAATAATGTGGAATAACCTGGAATATAAGCAGTCATTTTGTCTGAGCTTGAGTCTGGTGTACTTTGCGTCTCCCTCTCCTTACAACCTCAACTTTTGTTCAGAAAAAAATACACGTTTATCTAAAAGAGTAGAGATACTGTATAAATAATGGAGAATTTTAATATGTAACACATCAAAACTGCATAAAGCAAAATTTGCTAAAACAGCAATGAAATCAGATAAATCCACAATTATTGTTGGAGATTACATAACTCGACATTCAACAAGTTAATTTGGAAATAAACAGAAAATGGAGCAACAGAACATTTAAAGAATCCTACCAACCATTTTTAACATTTCTTTAAAAGTCTATCAAGTAGCACAAGATACACATTCATTGGAAATGCAGGAGTGTGTATTAAGAGAGAAATCATCTCAAGGCCAGAAGACAAATCACAGAAGATTTAGATTTGGCACCAATAATAAAAACACATAAAGAATATCCACAGATATTTGAAAACAATAAAAAAATTAATATTTCAGGCAGCAATGAAGAAATGCAATTGAAATTATAGATCGGTGATATCAATCTCAATGAAATTATAGCAGAGGGAATTTTGAGTTTACAACTAGAGCGAAACCTAGAACTGCTTGTTTCAGAAAATATAAACAATCTTCAAAGTATGACTTCAGTTGTACATGTTAAAAATAGACTTGAAGAGTTAGCTCAAAAAGACAGACTACCAGATAGGTTATAATAAACCTTCATCAACTTTATAGAAAAGAACCAAACACTGAAACAAACCAGACACTAATTGAGAGGGAGAAGAGGAATGGGGCAGGGTGGGGGAAGGAATAATGGCTTATATTCTATGATTACAGAAGCTATCAAAAAGAGTTTTAAAAAGGAAAGAAAAGAAAACCAAAGGACAAACAAAAATATGAGAAGCCACAACCAGTCTCAGTGAGAATCACAATAAAATGCATAATCCCCAGTGATACTGACAGTAGTGAGTACAGATTACCTCAGATTAAGAGAAGCATCATGGCTACAGACCATACAGATGTTTAAAATATGGTGAACGAGTATCAGAAAAACTGTAAGCAATATGATAGACAACATTAACAAAATTGAAAGTTTTCTGGAAAGAGAAAGATATCAAAAATCAAGAAAATATATACCCTCATGATCTTCTATTTACTAAAGTGTTCTATTACATCATTTTCTGTTTATTTCCCAAATAACTTGTCAAATGTTGAGGTATACAATCTCCAACAATCACTGTGTATTTATCTGACTTCGTTGTTGTTGTTTTAGCAAATTTTTCTTTATGTAGTTTTGTCACATGTATTTACACGTTTAAAATTCTCCATTATTTATACAGTATCTCTACCCTTTTAGATAAACGTATAATTTTTTCTGAACAAAAATTTGAGGTTGTAAGGAGAGCGAGACACAAGTACACCAGACTCAAGCTCAGACAAGATGACTGCTGATATTTCAGGTTATTCCAGGCAATGAGGGGACAGCAGCCTTTCTGCAGGATGCTGGAGAATAATCCACTATTGTATATTGAAAATGGCAATACAACCTTAGAAGACAACACAAAAAATAAATTTAAAAAATGTGCATACAGAATGGTGTGCACAAATGTTCAGGACAGCTGTATTTGATAGCCATAGTTGGAAACAACGCGAAAGCCCATGCGGTAAATGGATGGACAAATTTAATGAAATAATGCATGAACATATTCTTTAAAAATAAAATTGGCTGTTGGTAACATACCAACTATGGATGAACCTCATAATATTAAATTGGCTTAAATATGTCAAATGAGGCTAGAAAACCCAGAGGTAGAGCATTTGGTTAGTATGCACAAGTAAGCCTCAAACTCCAACACCACAATGCATAAGAAATAAATAAAGTAATAAGTCAGATAAAAGTATATGCATATGTTTATTTCAATTTATAAAATAATGTATAAATGTATAATATATGGATATGTGTCTTTGATATTGTTTTATATATAATGAGTATATGTACACGAATGTTATTTGAAATGCAGATGTTTTACAAGATCTAGTTTGTTTTTTGATATTTATTTTCCTTATGTTGTTGGGAAGAACTAGAGGTGTCAAAGTGAATACGTGGATTCATAAAAGGCATCTCCGTAGGCTTTATCTCTGATATTAGTTTTCATCTGAGTGACATCCATAGCTACTACCAATTCTGTCACAAGGCACAGTGGAATACCATGGAAAAGTGTAGAACTTTTCTTGGAATAGTTAAGACAACCCATTTTAAATTTTCCTATTTTAACTAAAGTCACTCTTATAGCAAATAGCATATGTAATATAACAGTAAAATCATGGCTTTAGTGATTATCCTGAGGCAATAACTACAACAGCAAAGAAAATTGTATATTTTTTCTAACAAGGGTTTATTTTTAGAAAATAATGGAAGACAATTAGAAAATGTAACCAGGAAAAAAACACACATAAGCTTAGCAGAGTACTAATTACATAAGAATATCTATTTTTCATTACCATCAATATAATTATGGTTGTCCTGGGACCCCCACAGCTCAAATATTATCTGCATTTTTTTTCTCTTGTTGCTAGGCATGTCAGATAAACAAATTTTGGCTGATCTGATATGTACAATAAAATGAGTTTCTTCCAGTCTTTATTCCTGAATGATGAAGTATTTGCTACTTAATCCTTTCTCTCTCTCCACAGACAGACACGTGGAATGCACTGAAATAGCACATTTGACACGAGAAATGACAAGAATGCCAGAGAGGAAGCCAAATAGTATTAATATCCTTACTTTCCCACAATGACACCATTACTTTAATAACCTATTGCATCTTCTCATCTTGCGAGAGCAATGGATCAAAATCTTCCCAGTTAATGCCTTAGTGTGTGACCGTCAATGGGTGGTCATTAGTAAGGGTTTCCAATCAGATAGGCATTTTCTTCTATGTGTATCTCCTTGAAATACCTCTTTCTATTCTAAAGATGGGGAAGCTAGCAGAAGGCAACCGTCAGGTATGAGTTCAAATGTGCTTTCAATTATAGATATGGAACACAACTTGAATTCAGGCTTCAAAATCCTACTGTTCTCATTTCTCCTATTACCACAGAGCTCGACAAGGAAAGGCATGTTAACCTCATGGTGAGTGTAAGGTCTTGAAGATGTAAGCATGGAGATATGGTTATGGTTTTTGGATCATTGCATTTCTGGAATTTTACAGAGACTAAAAAGCTGTTTCTTGGGAATATGTTAAAGTGAAGTTTGAAAATAAAATAATGGTTTTCAGTTACTGAAGAAAAAGAAGTTGTACTTTTTCTGTGTGTGTGTTAGACAAGACAAATAGCTGGGTGATGTGGCAGCACGTTTTTATGGCTATATTAAAAAATCAGAGAGATTTATTATAGAAGAAATCAAGTTGGTGAAATACAACTAAATTATAAGGCTTTTCAGAACAGAAAGTTCAAGCTCAGGATGGAAGCCTCTTCCTCTTATGGCTTGCCATTATTGTTTCTTATTTGGTAAACATAGTTTATTGATAATTTACAGCCACTGCCAAACTGAGTCAGTTGGTAATACAATTGTCAAAAGACACTCTTCCTCTGATGGCAGAGGGAATGGTGGGTGTCGGAGAATTCTTTGAACATAGCTAGTAAAGAGATTTAGTTCAGTAGCCATGAAGCCACAAAGGCATATCCAGCCATCTCCAGGAGAAGCAGAGTGGCCCATGAGCTACCTTAAGGCATAAAAGGATCCACACCGCAAGGACAGGGAGCATCTGAGAGCATCTCTCTCAGATCAATGCTTGTGGAAAAAAAATGTATTACTGATTGGGGCCAAGACTCAGGAGAGCAATCCAGCACCTACTTCTGTCTGCCAGAGTACACTTCACTAAAGGATAGATCGTGTGGTACAAAATGCACCAAATCCCAGAATGCCTGTTATACTCAGATAAGTACAACAATTTTTCCTTATGCCCAAAAGACATGAAGTGGAGTATACTTAAGTCTGCTGTCTTATTTTTTTAAAAAAGTTTCAATTTATTTTGTTTTGTTTTTCTTGTAAGGCATGTGGGAGAAAGGAAGCCACTGACTGAATCAAATCATGACTTGGAGAGATGATTTTCAGAATAAGTTATTGAATCCAGGCTTAATTACTTGGTAAAAATATTGCTTCAGGAAAAGAGAATGTTGTAATGCTGCACTATTACATTTGCTCTGGAATAATAGAATTTACGACTCAGCTAGTTGTCTTTCCCATAAGTTACACTGTCTATTTCTCATGAAAAAAAAAAAAAAAACGTGAGAATAAACGTCTCTCCCCCACATGAATTCAGTGATATTTAATACTCAAAATTGCATTCATCAAAGAAACTCAATGAATAAGTAGTAAATATGTAAAGACTAATGAGACATTATAGGTCCCATTAAGTTCCAGCTAACAAGTTTACTGGGTATTTAACCAAGAGCATTTCACATCATATTACACCAGAACTTCCTTAGAATTCCCACATATATCTGCAACCTATAGTTTCTATGGAACCCTGCTGAGAGGCAAGGAAGACATAGGGTAAAAAGAAAGTTGAGATTGGCCTGAAACCCCAATTATCTCATCCTGAGACTGGAAGGAGTTCAGCTGTCTCCTTCCCCTTCCCTAAACTCCAGCCACCTGGTGGGCCCCAGCAATCCCTGATAAGTGCAGGCTCTTCAAGGACTGAGTTTACCGGAGTTCACATAATTCAGTTATAAGGTAATAACAAACCCGGGCAATGAGAAAGTTCGAAGGTCACAGCTGCTCTAAAGCCACCACCATGTGTTACATGCCTAAAGTCACACAACTCGCACCACCTAGAGTGGAGAAATTCCCCAGATTTATCTATGCAAACCAGGCATAGACAAGTAACCAGGCCCTGCCAATCCTTTCATGAAACATCCACAGGCCACACTACCCCATCCAATCCCCTTGCCGCTTATGCCCTGCCTTTCCCTTTCCTTCTACATAAAAACACCCTCCCCTAATTAATAAATGAGCTGTTCAGTGCAACTGTCTCCTGGGGGGGTATGCCAATAGGCTCACCCCTGTCCCAAGATTCTGTCCACTCAACTGCGTGGATGAACCAGGGTGTCAGTGTACAAAGCCACCCCCCCAACTAATCCACAGACCACAGTTTCCACCTAGAAGAGCGTCCTAGTCAGTTAAATCCAGAAAAGTGACTCCCTGATGAGCCCATGTGTTAAAGATGTGAAAAGAATTTATTTATGTGTTTGTTTATTAAAATTTTATTGATATCTTCATAATTAGAGACCATAAACCACTGCGATTCTTCTCATCCTCCCTCATATCTCTTTCCCTCTCAATTGGTCTCTGTTTTGTTTTGGTATCATCATCTTTTCCTCCCATTATGTGTAGGTGTTATCAGGTACAGCATGAATACATGAATATCAAGGAAGTTTTGTGTGTGGATGTTTGCTCTGTAAGATATTCTACTCTTCCATTGACTCTTACAATCTTTCAGCCACTTCTTTCCCAATAGACCCTGAGCTTCAGGAGGTGTGATAGAGATGTCCCAGTGCTGGACACTGTACTGTCATTTCTTAGCACTATGGTGTCTTTTGACTTATCCCAGTGGTAACCAGCATCTGAAAAGGAGAATCTTCTATAGACGGAAGTGAAAGTAGTATCATTATATGGATATACTCGTTTTTTTTAAAAGTGCTTATAAGGCTTTTGCGGAAAGAATTGTGTTCTTTGCTTGCAGATGTGATTTTATGTGAAACTTTCTCATATAGATTCGAGGTTTGTATATCTTTACAAATGTCCCTTTATATAACAACCCCTTTATATAACAACACAGGTGAACAAAAGAGAGATCTCGAAGCTAAATGTTGCTCATATTTCAGAGAAGGTGTGGGGAGCTCTTTATTTAGCACTTATTAAGTAATCAGTAAGGTGCTCAGTTTACACTAAACTAGAGCTTAGCGTTTTGCTGAAACCACACTTTAATGAAATATTTCACAGGATCTATAGTCCTTGAGTTTGTGATTATGCATTTCATGTGCTTGATACACTTCAGTGTTTGCCATGCATGACAACCTAATAAACACCAATCACTCGAATTATTTGAGCTCTGTGAAGTTATTCAATTCAATGTGATCTAGTCTTTGGATCATCAAAGGCTTATATACAGAAATAACATTGCAGTTTAGATCTAAAATTTATGAAGACGTTAGGTGGCACGTGTTGAGAGACCATCCAAATAGGAAAATCATGTCCAATTTCCCAAGATGCAAGATGCAATGTACACATAGATTGGAGAACTTCTCAGTGGGAGACAAAAGAAAAGAAGAGGGTAACAAGACAGGGAATACATAAAGTGAAAAGTCTTTTAAGGATTTTATCCCAAAGGAAATGTATTAAGAGCCAGTATTGTATTTAAGTAGGAAATACATTTGCTTATATATTTGATTTTAGTTCCTCAGAATGTTTGGAATCAGGTGGAAATAATTTGAATCCCCAGATCCACTCTTCTAGATATATTTATGTCATCTCAAAGGAATCACAGAACCTTTTCTTGTTTGAGTGTTATCATTAATCAGGTGATTTTTTTAAATATTGAGTTTTTACTAATCTCCTATTATCTGATGTCTCAGTGAGAATCACAAGTGTGTCCTCATGGATTCTGAGTGCTGGCAGCATTAGATTCCATCCTTTTGTGTGCCAAATGACTAGCAAATGATGAAATTTGCTAACTTTTTTTCTATGAGACAGACCACACTGGGCAGCAGCATAGTGAGAATTTATAGAACAACAACAAGAGAGTTTATTTTGTGAGTGAAACCCCAGGATGAGTTTGAGATGAAGAGGAAAGAAAGAAAAAAGACTGTCAGTGAGCTGGTTACAGTAACACAAACAGAGCATTATCTGGATACATGTCACTGGTGGTTTCTATGGCAGGAGAATATACATCAAATTTCTACCCATGGCTTCTCTCATTGAGGACAAGTTCTAAGGACGTTAACATTCTCCCGCTTCCAGACTGCACCAACACAAGGACTGAAGAGGTTCTTCTTGCATAGCAGACATGTCTGCATCACAAAGACAGAGCAAACAAAGCCTAGATTTCTGATGACAGGACGCCAATCTGAGAAATGCTCTTGAAAAGCTCAAGGTACGGACAGAGCTGTAAGGGGAATTCCCGGTTTTATGCTTTCAGAATGAGGACTCACTAAAGGCTTCTCTGGATACAAGTGATTTTCATATCTGTATTTTAGAGCAATACTCTTGCCGAAATATGGAGGGAAATTTCAGAAGGTTAGACACCACCGTGGGGGTGCGACTATAGAATATCTATGCTCTGTACTGAGAAGAGACCATAGCAGAACATCTTGCATGCACTCTGCTCCGTTAGAAAAGGGATCCATTTTAAAAGAACCATATCTGAGAGATTTCAGATGAGTGAATGAATGAAAAAGTAGGTGAAGAATTACAAAGGATTTTAAAGATGAAAGAAACTGAATCAAGAAGGGAAAAAAATCCTTGGAACGATTCCATGCTTCACATCACGAATGACTGAGCATAACATAGTACCACCATTAATTCATGTTTGAAAAAAGATACTATCCCTTTCTTTTGTCATGGTTTAAATTTTGTGAGAAAAACTGAGCAGAATTGTAATACCTAAGTCTGAAATAGGTGTGTAATATATATCAGTAGGCTTTATTAATAGTACTATGAGCCCAACTTTCTAGTATGAGCAGGAATTAGGTTTTAAAGTAATTGAAGTATAATTCCACTCCAAACAATAAGCTTGTGAAATAAATGTTTGTTTCCTGGTCTACAATACTGAATGTATTGTATAAATGTGGCACATATGGATAACTTGTAAAGCAATGAATGATCAAATCACACATGGGCAAAGTCAAAAGGATGCAAGAAGCAAGTAGAAGAGACACCAATGGCCAAAAAATGGACATTCCAGAGCATCAGTAAGAACAATAAGAAAAGTGTCTATAAGCAACTAAATATTTCCAATATGCTAAATTTGTTTAATCATAACAGGATATGAGGTTAAGCTATAGTAATAGTAATAATATTGTACAATGAAAATTTAATCTTAAAGCAATGAAAGACAGCATGGATTAGAGTGAGACCTCCTTCAAAAAAAACAGAACACAATAAAAGTAATGAACAATTACTGGAAAAATGAAAGTACTAATTCTAATTTTTTTAAAATATATGTTATATGATTGCTTAGTTAGGGAAATACACAAAAAAGAGACTGTCATAGAAATATTCAAGGAAACAAAAGAAACTTTAACAACAAAATTTGGGTATAAGTTTGCAATTTTTGTAAAGTAATGGAGCAAGGCTAAAGATACATTTCTGAAAATTGATATTTTGTCTTCATCATAATAGGTACAAGCACACTATTCATAAATTTTACAATGAAAGATGATATTTTCCCTTTCTTTTACAAAACCTCTATCATGTTAGACTCAAAAGCAATATCCTTTTAAAAGCAAATTGTTAAATAGTTTTTTGCTGTTGGTTGTTCTAAAGTGTCTGTTCCTATAATAAAACAAACTTGAAAAGAAAGTTTGAAGAGTAAAATCAATAAATGGAGTTAAATAAAACTGGTTTGTAGTGCTGAGTAAACATACATGAGAAACCAAATGGCTGATCACACACACATACACACACACACACACACACACACATACAGCACACACAGATACAAGCACACATGCTAATACACACAAACACAAACATACATACACAAACAGAAACACACACATACAAGCGCACACAGACACACATATTACAGCATACACACATACAAGCACAGACACAAACGCAAATACACACACATACACAAACAGAAACACACACAGATACAAGCACACACACAAATACATGCACACAGACAAACATACACCCACAGACACATAAGCACACAAACATATTGAATTCATCTTTCCCCTTTGAAATAAATACATGCTTAGCATTATTATGCATCTGCCAAATAAAATCCTTCAAAATGAGAAATTGTTTTGTAAATTCCAGTTTCTAGAAATAATCGAAGCCTCTTTTGATATTTCACCATGAGTCTAAGACTAATGATACTTCAGGGAAACATAAAAATATCAGCTAATATGTGTCAATCAGTTATTTCCTAGCCAATTGCCACCAGTGGAGAGTGGTTATGTTTCCAATAGCACAGCATCTATGTTACTGTATATAGAAGTTGCCTTCTTGTTTCTGGGATAAAATATTAGATCAAAAACAACATATGAGAGGAAAGGGTTTATTTGCGCTTTAGCTCTTGAGATGTTTCATTATCACAGGAAAATCATGTTAGGCCTGAGCAGAAAGCCTGGGTCACATATCATCATATTAGCAGTAGAGTGACAGTAGAGAGACTGAGTTAAAGAACACCCAGTAGGGCTTGACTAATAAATCTATAGTCCATCTCAATGACACACCTCCTCCAGCAAGGCTCTACCTCCCAGAGTTTCCACCAGCTGGGGATTGAATATGAGGCTTAATCATAAACACAGGGTCTGGGGAACATTTCACATTCAAATGACCACACTGTGGAAATGCCATTTCATATGGTTTGAATAACTGCTGTAGACTCATAATGAAAAATAATATTATGTAGAATACACCAAAAATCATGACATTTAGCTGCTTGAAAATTTCATTAAAATCATACCATTAATCTGACATTTCAAAAAACTGTAAATGATTAAATTTGGAAAATCTGAGAATATTGATGTCATCTGGAACAAAGAGAAATGGAAATAAATAGAACATGGGTAGATTTGTTCCAAGTGACTTACCTTGATTTCCTGACCCAATTATTTCCTTTCTTCATCCTAGAAACAAATTTCACTTTCTATGTGTATTGTGTACCTATGATGGTGTTAGTATGAAAGACTCAGTTTAGATTACTGTGCATTCCAACAATAGTTTGGAAGTAGAAGTTAGTTCAGGTTGCTGATCAACTATGTATTATGTGGATTCAGTTATCAGACCCTTTCAATTATACCTGATATGCATCATGAATTTCAAATATATCCAGTTATAGAAAAAAACATAAGTGTGCATCTTCAATTGGGAGATGTCCACAAGAGTATCATAAACTCGTGATTTAAGATGCTATATTTCTTTTCTCCTGGTATTTATAGGTGCTTTGATAGCATAATGCTGGGAACAATAGTATTTATATGTTTACTGTAAAGATGCCACTGTCAGTAAGTCAATTAAACAGATTGAAAGATGGTCATCAATCAGGTGATTACTCCTATGAGTAAATTGTTTTATGATAGGGGAATTAATGGTGTAAATTAATACAGGTATGCAGAGAAATGGGTCTATGCAATAGCTACTAAATAAGAAGGAACTCAGGAGTACTGTCCTATACTTGTAATCTGAGTTTCTTACATGTGAAACTGCAGGACCTCCTTCTGCTTACCTTATGGTTGAATTCATAGCTGTATTTTATACCTTTGCATGAACATATTGATATTTATCATATCAATTCTGGATCTGCTCTGTTGTTGCTTCTTGTAAATGTCTTTAATGTGAAAAGTGTTTGTTTTTCCATGCATGTAATAAACTGCATGGCACGCACTGGAATTTTGAGAGATGCTGTGTGTATTCAACAGAGCGCAGCAGTTTTGAGTTGAAGAAATCAATAAACGTATAATCACTTGTGTAAGGAATCAGATCTTAAAGAAATTGTCATTAATATTAATGCTGAGTGCCATTTAATTCTAAAGAGATGTGAACATCTCTGTCTGAATGTCACAGGGTTGTTTAAAGCCATGTTTCTAAGGAACTATTTTTGTTTTCATGGAAACGTGTTCTGATTTCTGTCCCAGTGTTGATTGTTTTATTTGGAAATGCTTTCTCATCTCTCTTCCAGATGGTCACAGAACAAACACAGAAGAGGGTGGTGGGTGAGAGTGAGAGTTTACAGCTGCAAGCAAAAACTGTCTTTCATGAACAAGTAGCTCTGACAAGCTCTTCTGAGAAGTGAAGTATTCTTTCTGCATGTTCTTATTACTAACGGTATTAGACATAATATGGAACATGAATTTGTTATCAGTACATAAGGCTTTAAATACTTTTGCTTTCAGAGATAATTTTGGAAATCACTTCTCTAGTTTTAAGAAAATTTTGGAAAAAAAATATTCATGTCTAAATTAGCAGTTTGGACAATTGGGGCAAGAATAATTAAAATATAATTTTTTTCAAAGATCGGAAGAATTTACAAAGTAACCATGTTGGATGACTAGCCTATTATAACAAACGAGCTTGATATTTTGATGTAATTGTACATGCTACATATTTCATAAAAATTATTCCATTATTGAGTACATATGTGTTGCAATAATTTCCTTCTAAACTACAATGATTAATGAATTTATAGGTTCTCCTTAGTAATTAAGTAATAGTTTAGTGTTTCCTTCTCTGGAAACGCTAGCTTTTCAATACACTTCTCATCAGAGGAGTCAATAATCCTATGAATGCTTTTAGTGTCATTCTGGAAACCTGCTCAGAATTCTGAAGAGTTAGTTTGCTGTATTGTTAAATATGAAACATAACAACAAAATAATGTGTCCTACTGACAAATTCATAAAATTCAATTACCCAATATTTGTCAAAGTATTTAAATTTAAATTTAAAATAAATCTCAATATTACCTTAACAGTCATTTTGCCAATCCTCAAAACTTTTAGAACCTCTTTTAACATTTATCATCAAAACAAACACACTAGTTTCATTATTACATCTCCCTTATTCTCTAGACCATTGTTTCCTCACAGATGATCATCATTTTAAAGGAGACAAGCTTTGTTCTAACTCCTAAAGAAAAAATAATAGGACAATTGTCCTTCAATAATCCTGATATTGGGAAAGCAGGTTAACTAGGTTAAGAGCATGGAACCATCTGTCATTCATTCCCAGTGAAGTTATTCTAACTCTTCCACCAAGAAGAGAGATCCAAGGGCTTCAGGTTGGAGCTAATTTGCATATATTATCTACATTTCACACTCCAAAGACTTTTTTGGATATTTATCCTAATGCCCCATCTAAATTAAAAGAAGAAAGACAATTTCAGAGAGGTGGAAAATAAATATGCAAACCCTAAGTTCCACCAGCAATTCATCACGATAAAAACAATTATATTTAGGTTAAACATCTTTTAGGATTCTGCCATTCTATACACCAGATAACTTTTCAAATTTTTTTAAACCATAAAGTAACAGTGACTCGGCTTATAAGTCTTTTATCTCAAAAGGAACAACTCGTAATGTGCCACTAACCTGTTTGTCTGAATTTTCCATTACCTTTAATTCTTTTATACTCTCTAAAGACAAGATATCTGACATACCAATAACACGATCAGGGAAATATTTGAAAGTAACTTCTGTGTTGATGTGTCTTGCAGACAATAGTAAGTTGTACCCAGCACAACTCTCCTGTGCTCTGCCCTTCAGTGTGAGCTCTTCAGTCTGGGTATGAGAGGGACTGAAGATGTAGAAAGAATGAAAGTGGCCTGTTCTGTTTCATGGAGAGGAGAGAAAATTCATTAGCCTTTTTCTTCTTCTCTGCCTTCATCCTCGACTTTCTGATATTTCCCTTCAAACTCCTCATTTTATTCTTTTGCTCATTTAAAGTCTTAAGATGAAGCAAAATTGCAACAATTTCTGTCTTTCTTGGAAGCTATATCCAATTTAAGAATAAGCTAAAACTTGAATAAGTCATTCTTTGAAAACAAAGGTGACAATCAAAAAGAAAATCTTCTATAGGTGTCTACCCCAAATGTGAATTGATGACTAGTATTCTTTTTTTAAAATATATTTTTATTTATTTATGAGCGAGAGAGAGAGAGAGAGAGAGAGAGAGAGAGAGAGAGAGAGAGAGAGAGAGAGAGAGAGAGAATGGGCACAGCACAAACTCCAGACACATACGCCCTCTTTTGCATCTGGCTTTATATGGGCACTGGGGAATTGAACTCGGGTCCGTCTGCATTGCAGACAAATGCCTTAACCGCTAAGCCATCTCTTCAGCCCAGACTAGTATTCTTAAAATGTGTAAGACTACTATCTCTATCAAAAGATGATGGATATATCAGTCAGTACATATAACTATGTTTGATAGATCTATCCATGCGTCTTTACATTTATCTTAATACCTTGTGTTTATATTCTTGAGGAATCTCTTTAATGTTACATGGCATCTAAAGAGGCCCTTTAAAAAGCATGAAACAATAAGTAATTTAGATTCAATAGAAGTGGTAAAGAGAATAAATGCTAGTTTTATTCATTGAGTAAATATTCTATTATTTATTTATTTATTTTTACTGAATTTGGTCATTGAAAAGACAGTCACATTTTGTTTATCTCATATTTTTGCTCTTCTAAAAGTCCTTTTAGACTCATGAACAATTTATATTTTGCTTAACTTGCACTGATGAAACTAACAAATTTTATTCCAAAAATCTTAAGTTAAAGAAAAAAAAAAGAATAAGTATTTAACAAAGCTTAGAACCAGTATAACAGACACACTTTTTTATGAATGTTGAATTAGTAAGTTCAGATAGTAAATAATGTATGCATTTATAAAACCAGAAAATCTGAAGTATTTGTCCAATATGTCTTTTCATTAAATGGGCATAATCAATAAAATTCTGACTTAGTAGATAAATTTAAGTATGCACATGAATTTTTTAGGTTTCTTTTCTCATAAAGATTTTCATTATATACATAGCATAATTAAAAATATTTATTTTCAATACTCATTTTAAATGAATGGTTGTGTGTAAAATTATTTTCAATACACAAATGATGGAGGAAAGGGAAGGAAAGGAAGAAGGAAAGAAAGAAAGAAAGAAAGAAAGAAAGAAAGAAAGAAAGAAAGAAAGAAAGAAAGAAAGAAAGAAAGAAAGAAAGAAAGAAAGAAAAAAGAAAGAAAGAAAAAAGATAGAAAGAAAGGAAAGGAAAAGAAATTCAAAGCAAGGCAAGGCAAGGACAATTTCCGCCCATAAAGGCAAACATTATTCCATGAAGTTACTAGAGCACAAGAAAGATGTCCTGTCTTCTGTTTGATCCACATATCCCTTTCCAGGACTGCTAGATGCTGCCTCTGTACCTACTCCTAAGCAACGCAAAGCAGAAGCCTAACCCTGCCCTTGTGAAGGAAATGACAATGTTTCCATAGACTTTTCTGGAGAGCAGCTAACCTCTAGCCAGCATCTTTGATCGTCTGTGCATTGTGCCCATATTTACAAGCGTATGAGAACAAATGTTGGTTTTGCATGGGGTTTGTACATTCAAGATCTTTCCTCATGTAACTGGATGCACAGAATGCAGAATGTGCAGTGTTAGCCTCGATCAGTTAAAATATGCATATAGGATTATTGATTTTTTTTCATAAAATCATTTAAACCTAGGAGAGACAGCCATCATCTGATGACATAGCATAACTGTCAATTTTCAATTTTCCTAGAAGATGTAAGATAATGGACAGTCCTGTGAAAATATGATACATTCCCATTTGCTAGTCCAAACATGACCTACTTTTTCTTTGGAAATCTTTAAGTTTATTTAGGTGAAATCTAACACCTTTTTTTTTAAAAAAAAAAAAAGGAATTACAACTAATCTTATTATTTTCTAAGAAATAAGTTAAGAAAATGTTAGGCCAATTAAATAACTTGTGTATTTCTCTAATTATTATTAGATTTAAATTCATCTAGATGACTTCAATTTTATATTTATCTTCTACAAAAGTATTGTATTTTATATGAATTTGTGACAGCAGATATATATGTTTCAAAATATGAAAACGATGAGATACCGGCAGGACTTATTTTTAAAAATCTTCAACACATGAGCATTTAATCAAAGGGTAAATTTCACAAATAGATCAAAATCTGGCCTTATCATGGAAATTCTCTGATTTAAAAGAGAATTGCCAACTGGAGCCTCCTGCAGTGTACACTGGTTCCACCAAACATTTTTCAGGGCTGTTGCAGAGTGAAAATTATAAATGGACAGTAGTGCCTGGGCCTTACAGAACTAGTTTGCAAGTATAAATGACCACCAGTTATATAAAATATGTTAAACTTTACTCCAGTTGGCACACCAGAGACTTATTTTTGCTTCAGTGGGCCACACTGTAAATTATGAATGAAAAGAAATAGTAAAAAACATAAATCATAAATTTTTTTAGGCATATGAACAGAGGAGAGTTGACAACCCTATTTGATTTTAGACACTTGATGCAGGAGAATATAGTGGGACAATTTATCAATAAAAGATCTAGGGTTTGTTTTATTTAATTATTTTACTGGGGGATATGAAATTTGGTTATTATAATTTGTTATGAATAAATTATAAAAGCTTGAATTTTAATGATTACAAATATCATGTTCATCGCCATTCAAATAGAAACACTTCACATTTGAGATGAGTAATCATTCTATATGAGCAATATTAGTATACTCAATATACCTCATTTTTTAGATTATATACATATTAATGCATATTATGTTTTCAATTGATAGCTATTAATAATTGATGCTAAACATTGTTAAAATACCTGCTAATTATCCAACATGTGCAGAGTTCTCAACACATTGATGTTGAGATTAGGATGGTATTTAATAATAACTTACATATTTTGTTTATACCTTTAGAGTTCACTCTTATTTTAGGCTATATATTTGACAATATCTTCTCCTATGTGTAATGGGTATTATTAAACTCTTGAACTATATGGTGTATGCAGTTTATAGTCCTGTTATGTTTCATAGTGTTCACTCTCTGATGACCTTCTCTTGAAAACTATGTATTCAAAAGTTGGAATTTCTTATCAGCTCATCCATGGGGTAGAAAAAATAAATCATTTAGCAATGTTCATGTTTTAATTGCAGAAACCCTGACTATGCAACTTTATGTGGCAAAAGGGGACTGTGTAGAAGTAGTTAAATGAATGATCCTGAGATGAGAAGAGAGGGCTTCAATTAATTATCCTTGCAGACTCAGCATAGTTAAAATGCCTTTATAGGAGATACATAGAAAGCCACAATCAGAGAAAAAGGATTGAGGACAGAAGTAGAATTTAAGGTAGGGGCATTGTGGTAGTTTTGAGTAAATGTCCCCCAAAAGACTTTATTATAATTGTGAATTTTCTTCATCCTTCTGGCTGAAGGAAGTGTCACTTTGGCCTGGCCTCCTGGGGTCATGATACCCTTTCTAAATTGGATGCAAAAAACTAGGGATAGATATGCAAAAGAAAAATCTGAACCCCAGTCTGGCAGTTCTGCATTTTTGTGAGTTACAATGTGCTTGCTTGCTTGAGGTGCCGGTGGTGGGATTCTGTCTCTGCTTGCTTCTGTGAAAGGGAGCCAGCTTTTTTCCTTAACTTTCCCTGGGTCTGTTACTTCCCCAAAATTTGCCTGGTTTGGAGATTCATCCCAGTGGCATGTGACTGACTATGACAGGCATAGTTGGTAAGAGATGCTGGCAATAATGCAGACAGCCTTGGCAAGCTGTTGAACCATGCAAAAAGTGGACCTTCCTTAATGTGTTTGGAAGATACCTAGAATTCAGCTGATAAGATCAAATAAATATGGGGCATTGTTACAGCCAAAGAGGTAGAGGATGTGCATTTTATGCATAATTTGAGTTTCCTTTTACTATTTTCAAATTAAATATGATTTTAATAGTTGTAGATATTCAGAATATAGTATAGACCATAAACAAAATCAAAGTGGATCAGCACTAGATTATATCAACCCATGTTTGTATAAGTCAAGGTTCTCTAGAGAAACAGAATCAACAGAATGTATGGCAGTAAACAAGGGGGTTTATTGGATTAGCTCATGGCAGTCCCACAATAGCAGTCTGCAAGCCCAAGAGTCAAGGAACAGGTCACTGCTCAGTCCACTCGCTGGAGGCCTCAGGAGTCCTAATCCAGCAGTGAAGGTCTAAAGGCTTCCTGGGGAGCATCTGGTCTACAGTCCAGGCTGGAAGGCTGAGGAAGCTTCCTTCCAATGCCAACGAAGTGATGCATGGCAAGCGCCAGCACCAGCTACAGGGTAGGCAGGGTGGCAGACAAGGAAACAGGCAGGGTAGTAGTGAGGGGATTTTCTCCCCTTTATATAGCCTTAGGGTGGAAGTCTTGCAGCCCTATCCCAGACTTAATGGCTTCCTGAGTCTCTGGAATTTCATTCCTGCACTGCCCTCTCAGGAAAGGATTATTGTTTCTAGTTCCTTTGAGCTTCCTTACGTCCTGCCCCCTACTGAAAGTCTGCCTTCCAATGAACAACATCAGACACCCACCCAAGATAATTAAAAAGATCAAGTTGACAACAAAACCTAACAATCACAGTGTCACACTTTTGTGTTCTATGATGTTTATGTCTGTTTTAAGATGAATTTTTAAAGTGATTTTCTTTTTAAGTTCTTAAGAGTATAGACTTTTCCTCCTGATCCTGATGATATTAGATAACAAACACATATTTGTTATGCAGTAGACCTGTGTGGAATCATATGTCAAAGTTCTTTATGGAGATAAATGTTACAAACACTCAGCTGTCCATTTTCTCTACAATGAATTCTGTAAAATGAAGACCTTTAACTTTTAATGCTGCTGTAAAGATTTTAGCACAGGTATCAACTGAGATAAGACTATAATGTAATCCTATAATGTAAAAGCATGATATGTGTGCCCTGTCAAGTTATTTGCTTTCTACATACAAACAAGGTAAAAGCAGTTAAACTACATTCTGCATTGAATGAGCTATATAAAGCAAAGATTTGAGAAATATTTTATGATTCCATTTTATAACACATAAAAATTTTAACAATTGTAAAAAAAAATCCTATTAAAGTAAATCATTTCTGTGTGTTACTTACAGATGAGATTTGGTCTCCCTTGACTTACAATCCTCTTCTCATCCATGTTTATCTTTACTTTTTCTGTTTATTTTCTGTTTGGCTATATGTAAATTATTTACACATCACATGACTGTGTGACATTCTAAATTTGACTAGCTATTATCAAACTATTGGTGGTTTGTCAAATAATTAATTTTTCTCATGACTTTCCACCAGAATATGTTATTAATGACCATAACTAATTACATCACATGCAACTCTTCAGTAAAGGTTAACAACCAGAATAGCTCTGAAATCTATTTACTAATATGTTAAATATTGCTGTACCTTGATTAGGGGGTATATATTTCAGTTGATTAGGTGCTTGTCTAACAGGCATAAAACTCTGTATTTAAGCTCAAGCACTGCAGAAAACTGTGTTCTCATAAATTTGGATGTTCAGGTAATAGGGTCAGGAATCATCCTTCATTATATAGTGAATTTGAGTCAGTGTGGGCTATATGAGACATTGTCTTAAAATGTGTCTTTAGTGGTTGGGTAGATGGCTGAGTGGGTAAGAGAACCTGCTGTGCAAACATGAAAACCTGGATTTAACCTCCAGCACCCCTACATAAGTCACACAATAATCTCTCTCTCTCTCTCTCTCTCTCTCACACACACACACACACACACACACACACACACGCACACACATGCACACACTTACTTATAACCTCCATTCTAAGGAGGACAGAGAAAGAAGAGGATCAAGGGTATTTGGTGGTTAAACCAGTCTGAGGAAGCAGTTCCAAGCTCCAGCTTCAGCTTCAGTAAGAGATTATGCCTCAAGGGAAAAGACAAAAGTGGAGTAGAGGTGGATTTAGAAACCTTCCTCTGAACTCTGTACAAAGGTGCACAAGGCGCACACTTCTGCTTTGTTTAATGTACACATGACACACATAATTTACACACATGAGTGTGCACACACACACACACACAACAATATATACCTATGTAGGGAAGATGCTAAAAATTTAGCAAATCATTGCAAAAATTATACAAAAAAATCAACAATCCAACATAACAAACACAGATAAAATTGACTAGTAAATGAAGCGTGGTCACTTTTTAAATCTCAACATATTCAAATAGCATAATTTAATTTAGACATTTTAGTATTCACAAGTGGATAAACTTGCCATCTCCAGAAGGATTTCCAGTTGTTTTCTAGGGTTAGGTGTTGTGTGAGTTATACTGATTTTGCTGTAAACTTGTAAGAGTTGCGGATCCCAGAGACCATGGAAGATCTGTGAAATTACACATGGGATTGAAATGACTGTTGTGGTTTGAACATGAAATGTTGCTTGTAGCATCGTGCGTTTATGATTAAGCCTCATAGTCAATCCACAGTGGAGCCTTTGACAGGTAGCACCTTATTGAATTAGGTGTGGAACTGAGGACTGACCATGAGGTTTGTTAGTCCAATTCTACTGAATTCCTTCTTGCTGCTATTTTACAGCTGCTGTGACAAGATGTGATGTCCAGCTTCTGCTCTGCCATAGTTCCAGTGCCATGATGAAACTCACCCTCAAACTGTAATCTGAAATAAATGCTTCTCTCCCTTACGCTATCGCTGGTCATGTGCTTTGTTACAGCAATGAGAAGATAACTGAAACAATGACCTTGGATATATATGTTTTTCCAGGTAAGGTCTCCCCCTAGCCCAGGCTGACCTGGAATTAAATATAGAGTCTTGGGGTAGCCTCAAACTCAATACAATTTTCCTATCTCTGCCTCCCAAGTGCTGAGATTAAAGGTGTGTGTATTTACCCAGCTGTGACTATTTTAAAATATGAACCTATGAGGAATATGTTAAGTGTCCTATTCAAAACATGAAAACCTATCCTAGCAATTATAAGCTGGAGATAAGATAAAATGGAGTCCCAAGGAGTTCCTTTAGTGCAGGAGTTTCTGCACATCAGTGGTTTATTTAGAGCAATTGTCCTAAGGAATCCACAGAAGTGGTTTTCCTCAGAGATGTGGAACTCATAGAATCCAAAACAAAGTGAGGAAGATTAAATCTATTTCTGTTGCTGGAAAATCCCAAGCTTTGTGCTGCATCACAAAATATTAAATTGCAAAAGCCAAGTTCTATCATTTTGAAAATTGCCTGAAATTGCCTTGTTATATTGCATTCTAATTTTTGGTGATAAACCTTGCCAGAAATTGTTGTTTTTTTTTCCACTAGTACAGAACTCTATTGGTTATGAGCATTCATTGTTATGATTTGGAGAGTATAAATAACTATTGGGAGCTTTATTATTGGCCCCAGAACAGGGTCAGAGGATAAATGAATCTCACTCATCCCTCAATCATGAAGTTAAATGCACTAAATATATGAATACTGTGGATTAAACTTCAGGGCCAGAAATCAAAGTAGCACACCTTTAATCCCAGCACTTGGGAGGCAGAGGTAGGAGGATTTCCATGAGTTTGAGGCCACCCTGAGACTACATAGTGAATTCCAGGTCATCCTGGGCTAGAGAAAGACCCTACCTCAAAAAACCAAAATAATAATAATAATAATAATAATAATAATAATAATAATAATAACAATAATAATAATGGTAATACATATAAAAAAGATCACTTGTTCCTGGAGCATGGGGAAAGATTGTAACACAGATAACAGAGGAATGGATATTGAGAAATGTATCAAAAACTACACATAGCTCATTATATTTTTGGAAACACTCAATATTAAATATTAAAATTTATAATAATGAATATTTTTCATATTACTTCCAAATCTCTAACTTAGATACCCCCCACATACAACAGTACATAAATATGAAGCTTCATTGACAGAGTTGGAATTGAATTTAAATTAAAATTTATGGTTGTCACTTCATATTATTTTGAATATAAAGAAATCTTTAAAGAGCACACACTTCACAGGCTTTATTTCTCTTAATTTTATAATTTGTTTAAATATTGATTATTCTGGACATAAATCTATTTAGTCTGTCAAATAAAATTTTGTAATAAAAAAAATATGTGCATAAATATATGTTATATACACATAAACTAATTTACTCAAATATCATGGTCTTAAAATCTTCTATCATTTATTTATTATATTGTTAAAAAATTAGTTATAAAGCACTGGATTTCATTATGGCAATTATATGTATATGTGTCTTTATATTCTGTTCTGATTCCTGTGCCTCCTCATATGTGATCTTGAAATTTAAAGCGAGTTGCATAGTAAAATGAAGATTAAATTATATAACTATAGAAATTATAGCATTCTTTTCCACACCACTGAACTTTTGCTGAGTATCTATTTATATAACAACTTATTTCTGACTTCATCAAACCTTTTTGAAACATACACTTTTTAAAATTTTGCACCTTTCATCTTTTATTTTATTTTATTTATAGTTAATTATAATCATTTATAGTTTTTATAGTGAATTTTAGTCATTTATAGTTATTTATATTTATTTTGGAAAACATATTTATTAATGAATTATTATATATAAAGCCATTTTATTGATTGTGTTACACTTTTTATATAATATTCTAAACATACTTAAAATTCTTCAGAGTCTGTCATCTAGCAAGTTTTTGAAAGTTCTTGACTTCCAAACAGGAATTGTTGATGATCTGTGTAAATTCTTAATTTTGAAAGGCATTTTTAATTTCATGTTACTAAAAATAATCTTATATTTTGATTTGAAGATACTGACCATAGAACTTTAAGTCTTGGAAGTTGGAAATATTTTTAAAGTGTGGGTGGAGAGCAGAAAGCACTTCCCTAATTTCCTAAAGCATCTTAAGCAGTGATCAGTTTAATGATAAACTAAAAATAAGCAAGATCTCAAATGTCCTGAAAAGTTTAATAGACTATAAGAAACAGAAAAGAACATTTATTTCAATTTATCTATTTTTTGCTAAATCCATTAGGGGAAATAAATTCTTAAGAGGATTTTAGAACGTGTTATTACTTTCAAAACAGCTAATTATCCCTGCATGACACAGGGTTAATAACAGATATACTTCACAGCCTTACTTTAGTCATTTGGATAGTACTGAACAGAGACAATTTCAAAATGCTTACTATGATTCCTGCTGGTGGGCTGGGTTTTTTAAATAGCTGAGCAAAGTTCACTGCAATCATATTCAATTTAAGAGTTTATCCGTTTCATTCCTACAGAATCCGTTTTAGGCTGTCTTGAGTTCATGCGTGAAACTTTCACATTTTAGAAGCTTATTTCTGATTCATCTTTCAGATGCCCCTGAAGATATAAAATATGGGTCCTTCTAAATAAATAGATTGTAAGATTCTTTAATATCTCCAAGAACACATTCAATTCACAGAAGACAGTTGAAACATATTACAAAATGCAGGAAACGAACAATGGTACACACATAAAAGCTCACAGAGAAATAAAAAATAAAGAAGTTTAGAGTTTATCTGAAGGAGCCTTCAGAATTAAAATCCAGTTGTGATTCTCAACTGGATCTCTTAGTCCTGATGAATTTTCATTTTGTCAGGCTACAGCAGGCTATTCAATGTTTCATGTGTGACAAAACAAATGTCATCAGCATCCCCAGATCAAATGGCAACCATGAGCTGCCCCTGGACTCAATGCCTTGAACTGCAAGGAACTGTGACTGCTTGTAATCCTTCTGCTCTGCATCCATTGAGTACCTTCATGCTGCAGAATTGTCTGCAGCAGAAACTGCCCAGATCTGGCACTCTAATGATATCTGTCTTTGAGAGTATCTTGTTCTTCCTCTGTCAAGTTCTGCTCTCCTCTTGGAGATCAGATTCTATGAGAAGGCCATTGGCCAGCTGCTGCCATAAAACTGAGATAAACAGGCTTATTCTGGAGAAAGAGATAGGGCCAAAGAGCCGCCTTTCTCAGTTGGTTTCCAGTGTTGGAGAGCAGAAGTGTGTGAATGACTTGAGCAATGAAATCTCAGCAACACCACAGGTCCATTCTTTAGTAGGATGTGAGACCTGGCATTGAATTAGCTGCCTCTCAGCAAGTAGGACACAGATAGCAGTTCCCCAGGAACCTCTGGCCATGAGCGATTTGCACTCACAATGTGCTTTTCCTCTGTTTTTTGAATTATTGAAGAAATTGTCTGGATCTTGGTTATCAGATTTCAGATGCTGAAAATGTCACTTTAGACTAGAGTATTTTCTGGATAACAATCACAGACTTGAGATGAACAACCATAAGAAATAACACTAAAACCTGTAAGGTTATAAAATGTTTAGAGAGAGTTAATAAATATCAGTTGTCTATGACTTCAGAAATATGTCACATTATGAAGAATAGATGAATACTCAGCACTCAATGAGAGACCTCTGACACACCCTCTAAGACTAGGGGAACATTGCAGAGGAGAGGATGGAAAGAATGTAAGAACCTGATGAAAGGAAGGAATATTTTGAGACACTAACCTCTAGACATGAAGCAATCATTGCATTTATGACCTTGTAGTGGTTCTCCGCTGTCATTGTCTACAGAAATCTATACCAGATTAAACAAAACCACATTTTGATATAGATGTGGGGAGTAGGAAGAAGAAATTAAAAATAGACAAGAGATCAGTAATACCAAACATATATAGTAAGAATTTAGATAGGAATGGGGGAAATAAGGTAACAATACAATCAAAATACAGAATGTTCATTTATGAAAATACTCCATAAATTAAATAAAAAATAAGATGATTGTAATTTTATTAATTTTGTTTTATTTTTTGAGACAGACTTTCCCTATGTAGTCCAAGTTGGTCTCACATTCACAGTGATCCACTGTCTTTGTCTCTTCTCTCAAATGCTAGAATTACAGGCAAACACTCCAGTATTCACTTTGTCATCTAATTTTAATTTTATATTTCCAGGTAACAAAGCTGATTAGTTGTACAATTATAAAGCAACACATGCCTAATATTTGTGGATTTCTCTTAGCATCTTCTTGCAGTCGTTTAAATATTGAATTTTCAGTTTGGCCATGTCTCTTGTTTGGTGCTCAGCCATGAATCATGTCACATCTAAGGAAGCTGCTTTTACTTTCTTCATCTTCCTTTTAACACATGCATTTCCCTTTCTGTAATCTTGTAAAACATAAAGGTGATCATTGCTTAAAAAATGCCCAATGCTCATCATTACCTAAAGTGGTGTTCACACTCTAGAGCTTCTTTATTACTGGCCCAGCTTCACCTGTGGAACCTGTTTTTTTCTTTAGTTGACATTATTGCCTTTAATGCCAACAGTTAAGACCCCGTGGTCATTGAACACCTCCTGTGTTCGATCCACTATTTAAGCCATTTGCTCTAAATTAAGCATCCATTCCATCTGAACTTGCTGGCAAATACTTCGCCATTATACCATTATGAACTATTAGCTGGCTTTCCCCAAGTGAGTGTTTTAATACCCGATAATCAGTGTGATTACCTCCATTGAAGATTCTAAGTAAATTTTAATTGTGTATGCAAATACATTCCCCCATTTGTACAAGTGGAATTTTTGAGGATATTCACACCATTTTCATACTTTTTAATAATACCAAGTGGTAAGAGAAGGAATTATGCTAGAGAGAAAATACAAAACCATAAAGCTGGTTTTTGTGAAACATGTTTGTAAACACCACCCTTGTGGGTGTGAGGTAGGAGGATCACAAATTTCAGGCTAGCTTATGGTTACAGTGAATGTTAGGTTAGCCTTAAATATGTATTGAGACTCTGGATGGAGGGAAAATAGAGAGATAGATGGGGAAGGAGGAAGAAGAGGATGAAAAAGAGAAAGTCAAGTAGGAGGAGATGAGAGTAACATTAGAGAAAGGGAAGGGAGGAGAAGAGGAGTGAAGACAAGCAGGAGAGGGAAGAAAGGATACGAAACTCACTCGAGTGAGGAACAGGAAAGCAGGGGAGAGAAGAGCAGGAGAGAAGGGGAGGGGAGAGCAAGGGAGGAATAAAGAGTAGAGCAGAGAAAATATGAGGAGGGTACCAAAGAGAAGGAGGGAAGTAAAGTGAAGGGGAGAGATAGGAGGGAGAGAACAAAGGAGAGTGTAGCTGGTGAGGGGAAGGGACAGGAGGGGAGAAGGAAAAAGAAGAGGCAAACAGAGAAGAGATGAGAGTCATGAAAGCTGTGAATTGCTAAATTATGCATGGGCTTGTTTGTGTAGATACTAAATTGGGATTTTTAGATAAAGAAAAGCATCATCTTATGTGCTTCACTCTCGTTTTCTGTCCTAATTCTTTGTCTTTCATTTATTCAGCAATAGTCTGTCCATTGAAATAAAGAGGTAATGATAGAAGATGACAATGTGATATGTTCACAGGAAGAATGTTCTCATGAGTGACTCCATCTTGTAAACAGGACAGGCAACCTCTGAGCACAGCCTCGGGCTGTGATTGGACAATGCCTTTGGAGAATTTAGTAATGCATGCATTGCAATATATGATAAATAAACTATCTAACGCCCACATAATTAAGGATTACTTAATAATAATTAAAAATCATTAACATATCCAAGTGTGGTTTATCAGTTTATCATGACATTGTTTAGAACTGTATCATAGAATTTACAATCTAGGTGAAGTGGAAAAATAACAAGCAAAACTTGCATAAAACTACAAGAAAGCAACATGGACATATGGAAGACTTGGTGTTACTTTCATGTCTTTATAAACATTGGCAAAATGAGCCTTAAATTCAGGCACAATTGACCTCCGTCTTGTGGAGACAAGAAATAAATTCATGAAAGACGGACATGGTGAGCTTTGCAATTATATAAAATAATGAGTTGCTTTAATTTGTATGCTTATAAACTTACCATTACTGTTTTCTTTAAATCAAGCCATGTCCCAAATCTTTGCTCTTTGAAATCGTTAAAAATAATAAAAAACAAAAACCTTAAACAATTTTGAAATGGCAAGTTACATAAAAGCAAAACAAAAAAGAAAAAATGGATCAGTATATTAATATCATTTGGTTCACTAAATTAATGTGGTTATTTCAGATTAAATAGTTTAATATGTTGCTTCAGAAATAATCTGCTACCACTATTTTGATGGAGAGATTAGATATCGTGTGACTTGAGTTCAGAAACATTCCAGCCAACATTTTAGTGGGGATTTTTAAAAACTATTTTGACAACTTCCATAAATACAGACAATAGACTGTGATCACAACCCCCTCTCATAATGCTCCCTTTCCCTCCAGTGAATCTCTTCTTCTTTCCAACTATCCTATTTTGTTGTCACCTTTTTTTCTCCTTTTTTTGCAGGTCTTGTAACATCACCATTTTGCGGTCATGAATATCAAGGGCCCATTGTGTCTGCCTTCAGTACTGTCAGCCTTCCTCCCCACTGTGTGGCTCTTACACCACCTCTTCTGCTATGGTTCCTGAGCCTTGGAGGGGGTGACAGAGATGTCTCAGTGCTGAACACACCACTGTCACTTCTCAGCACTATGGTGACTTCTGAGTCACCCGTCAGTGCTCACCACTGTCTGAAAAGTGAAGTTTCTCTAATAAAAAGTGAGAGTAGCGTTAATATATAAGCATAAACATAAGTGTTTGGGACACTTACTTTAGTTGGCATAATATGTGCATTGAGATAGTGGTTCTTTTCCTAGAGCTATGACTTCCTAAACTCCAGGATTTTGACTATGTTTTCAAGCACAGGCCTCAAGTCCTTCCTGTGGAGAGAGGCTCCAGTCTAATCAGACAACAGTTGATTTTGCCCTCCATTGCACCCAGTTAAACTTTGGCCTGTCTGGTCAGTTTAAGGCTTGTAAGATCCACTTCCAGTTGAGCTATTGATGGTGTCTCTTTCCCAAACGACTGCATGCAGCATAGATCTTCACAGCATTCTGACAACATCTAGTCAAGAGGATCATTTTCCAGCTCAGCTCTGGCTTGATATCTCACTGACCTGCAGCCCAAACATGTGGAGGCTTCAGCAATAGTGTTTTACCATCTAGTTCTGGTGGGCAAATCAAGAGCCCTGGCAATGACTCTTGACAAGTGTTTTTGGGAGCTATCAAAAAAAAAAAAAGAGGGCTGGAGAGATGGCTCAGTGGTTAAGGCACTTGCCTCCAGTGCCTAAGGCCCCTGGTTCAATTCCCCAGGACCCACATAGGCCAGACCCACAAGGTGGTGGCCCTGGTTCTCTCTCTCTCTCTTTCTCTCTCTCTCTCTCTCTCTCTCTCTCTCTCTCTCTCTCTCTCTCTCTCTCTCTCTCTCATCTCTCTGCTTGAAAATGAATAAATAAAATATTTAAAAAAAGAGTTTCCATTTGGCTTTTTCATACCATCTTAAATTTTGGTTAGCCCTCCTCCCTTTCCTCCATTCCTTCCCCTGATCCCATTTAGACCAATCTATCCCCAGGAATCTGCCCCTCTAATTAAGGAGAGTTTATTGCAAAATGTTTCAACTTTTGTTTCACTAGTATCATGATACATGTGATACATTTTCTACTTTTTCAAGAGTATCCAATTGTTGCTAAGAAGATATCCATAGATAAATGTGAATGAAAGACACGTAAGACACCTAGGGATGGAGCTCAATTGGTGGAAGGCTGGCCTAGAACGCATAAAGTCCTGGCTTAGATGCCCAGCAGCACCTAACACATGCAAACTTAGCACCCTGTCTATGCCTGTAAATGTCAGCACTATGCCAATACTTTCTCTATATTTGTGTGGTGTGTATTGTGTTAGAGACGTGACCATGGCAATATGTATACCAGAGAAATACTCTAACAATGAGCTCTACACACAACCATTGTACTTCTTGCATGTAAGTAAAAGATCATAATTATAATGCTGACTTCACATAAGATAATAAATCATGACTTTTAATATATGTAATCCAAAAATTTTAAATAATATGATGTTATAAACAATGCCTAGATAATTCAATAAATGATTCTCCCAAGGAAGACATAAGTGGATAACAAAAGCTATGTGCTTTATGTTGCCTTCGTCTAAGCCAAGTGTTAGGGTTGTAGAAGAGACCTTGTCTCAAAAGGAACTATACAGTTAAACAACTGTGAATGGCATAGGATGCTCTATACACTCTGAAGGCATGAGGCATGGTGTGAGCATTTCCACACATGCATTCATAAACCACATATAACACATGACACAATACATATTCTACATACAACATACACACATACATTAGAACAAAAATAACACGTAATGGCTGTGATATGTAAGATAATGATGAATTATAGAAGAAATTGCTTTTATTATCCAAAAGATAGAATAGGCACAATCCAGATATATGAAGTAGAGTCTAGACTAAATATGTGTGTAAAGGAAAGGAAACATGTAAGTACAAAAAGCATTAACTCAGAATAATGTCCAAAAAATAAGTAATATAACACTATCATTGCAAGGAAGAAGAAACTGCATCATACAAAATTTAAATAACTTAAACAAAAACTTGTTCTTGAGTTTTTAGCCAGGTTTTTAGCTTTGGTGTGACAGTGTACCTTCAAATTAAACTTAGTTAAGGAAAAAAAAAACTTAGTACCATCAAAGGTTACATTTTTAAAATTACCAAGATGATACAAAAAGACATGAGTTGGAAATATCAAATGAAAATTAAAGAGCAGAGTACTAATTGATAAGATTGAACATATGACTAAGAGATACCCAGATTAGAAGGAGATAACACAAGGAGATTGTTTTTGGAAAGATGATGACTAAGAACTTCCTAGAACTGGGGAAAAAATGAGTCATCAACTTTCATATATTAAAAATAATATTAAGTTTGAGTGAATCAAAATAGCAATTACCTCTATATCTGGACATAACCAAATTTTAAAAAGTGATACATAGCAAGAAAACAAAACCAAAGCCAAAAGAAAAGTCAGATTCTTAGAAATAATAATAGAATAACAAAATCACATTTCTTGTCAGTAACACTGAATGTCAGATGAAGAGCCAAAATGCCCAAACCTTACCTCTAAGCAAAGGCTCTGAAACTCTCACTTTCTACATAGCCCAGATATCATGAAAGAAAAATAAAACATCAGTTAACAGAAAAGGAGTTCAATTCTTCTTTTCTACTCTAAAATTTTATCTCATAAAATGGAGCCAGCATGAGGATACTTGAAGAAACAAAGCTCACAGGACGATGGTAGCTAAGGGATGCATTTGTATTGATATAACCCCTGTGTGAAGAGAAATGGAGTCTGCTGGCCCTAGTCAAGAAATGAGGGTGGGTAGGGAGACTTCCTTTCCAACGCCAGGAGGAAGTGAACAATGAATTCCAGTAAAATTGTCTGCAGAGTTTACTATATAAATTTTACTCTCTTTGTTCACTATTTTATGTGAGAGCCACTACTTATAAGCCACAGGATGACTTTCATTACCATCACTTGTAGAAAGAAAATAATTCAGACATACTCTACCACTCAAAGAATGGATGTTCAGTGCCAAATCAAGTTGTTCAAATGTAATGTTAATCCACTGCCTGATAAATATTCATCCCTTTCAGAGGAGTAAAAACATGGAGTCCAAACTCTATCTGGGCTCAATATTAAGTTCTTTGATGATAAATGCTAGAGTAACTGTGCAATGGTCCAGTATGGAGATGGATGGCTCAGAAATCCTTTCCAGGGTGAAATTGGATTAAATAAATTTTTCTCCCTGTGAGGTTTTGGAGAGAGATCTAATCTAGGCATGAAGAAATGCATTTCCATATGGAGGTATCTGAAGATGTAATATAATGTATACATTAGGAAGTTCTATACTGTTTAAAAAGATATGTATAGACACTTCATTATGAAGGAATATCCTTGGTATGACCAAATTTGCGTTTGAATTAGATTAAGATATACTCACTCACATAACGGATGAAAGTATTTCTGGTCATATCTTTGAGGCTAGAAGATACCAGAGCTTGAATCAGTTAAGTGAAAAGATAAAACCTTGTCAACATGGTGGCCTCTTCCAATCTGCTGAGTATCCGGAAAAACACAGAGAAAAGTAAACGTAACTTCCTTTCTGAGCAGGACATCCCCTCAGGAGACTTGGAGATGCTGCTTCTCAATCCACTGAAGCCAGTGATATAAATTACACGATGGTGTCCGTGGGAAGTTCAAACTTGACCTTTGTGCACCAATGGTTTTCATTTCCCAATTTTGATAAGGTCTAATTTTAATCTACCCTCTTGTTGCTGGGATAAAGCACTCAACCCAAAGCAGATATAAGAGGAAAGTATTTACTTTGGTTGACAGTCTCCAGGGGAAGCTTCAGGATGGCAGGAGATAGCATGGCATTGGCAGAGGCTGGACATCACCTCTGCCACAGCAGGGGAGAACAGCAGCAGGAATGTGAACCAAATCCAGCACAGGAGATCTGACCAGAACATCCCTAACCCCCACCCCAGAAAACAAGCAACACTTCACCTCCCAACTTGCCATTAGTGGTGACAAACTATAGAAAACACGTGAGTTTACGATGACATGTGATCTAAACACCACAGATGTTCTCTTTCCCATTTTCTTTTTTCATTATCTTCATTCTCCTAAAACTAGATTATACTTCTTTAAATACCACCTTTAAATACTACCTTCCTTCTCTTTGTTTTCTTACAAACACCAGGTAAAAATGCTACTTTGCATGAAAAATTACTCTTTTTTTCTTCAGCATGTCTGCACCTTATTTGAAATGGCACCATGAAGTCAACTCCAGCACCGAGATTTGCATGGTCCTAATCCTCATTACAAGCAAAGTCTAATTGTGTTCTTCGATAACATTTTCACCTTTATGTTGATGATAACATCAAGTATTCTTTCCAATTTTATAGCTCCATTTTATTATTTTATATTTCATCCACACATAGAATTTCTAAATTTAGAAAAGGGACCTACTCTAGACATAGAACAAATCATTATCCGTCTCTCTCAGTGTCCCTCAACCATGTCTTTAAATTTGAATAGAAATACGCCTGCATTCATTTTCTTCCATAGTTATAATGGAAATGATTCATTATGCCAGGCCTGTTTTTTACATTTCCAGAACATATGAAACGAAAACTCAAACTAGAAAATTGCTAAATAAAATGTATTTTATCCTTCCAATAAATATTAGACTCTGATAAAAATCTCATAATCATTATTGAGTTTAGAACTTTTTTGAGCTTGTCGCTGTCAGCCACAAGTCGCTGGGATGAATTTTCAAACCAGGCACAATTTAGGGAAGGAAATTATTTATTCAAACTACAGATTGAGGGGAAGTTCCGTAACAGGGAAAGACGCTGGCCCTCTTTCACAGGTCTGAGCAGACAGCAAAAACCCATCACCTATACCACACACACAGAACAGGGAAGAGGCAGGAGGGCCAAAGAGAATTCTTTCCCCTTTACATAGGCTTAGGGTGAGGTATTACAACCCTTCCCCAGACTTAATGGCTTCCTGAGTCTCTGGAATGGGTGTTTACTTCTAGCTCCTTTGAGCTTCCTTACATCCTGCCCCCTACTGAGAGGCTGCCTTTTTGTGAACATCCTCAGAGACCCACCCAAGATTACTTGAAAGGTCAAGTTGACAACAAAACTTAACCATCACAGATCTCCTCTGAATTCCTTTGGAACTTTGGAACTTAGTAGCCTATTGGAAGGGTCACTGTGGCTTTCACCTGCCTCAAAGCTGGCCCACCAATTTTATGTTGTCAGGCAATTGCCGGCTCTGACCTTTAGCAATGTAATTCATGTTGAAAGACGTGCACACATCTAAGCCTTTTCCAGAGCCCTTTTTTGAGTTCTAGCTGGGCTGTGTATGGGCTGGGCCTGATGGGCCATGTAATCAAAACTGTTCCCCAAAAGAGTTAAGAATGAGACCTGAGAAGACGTATAAGTGAGCTGTCAAATACATTTGGGGGGGAGCAGGGAATTCTATAAAATATGGGCATGAGATTCAGACTCTTCCCTGTCCTACAAAGATGTCAAGACTGGCCAGAGGACATGTACAAAGAGGCCAGACATGTTCCAGGAGAGGTAATGTCACATACTTGTGCTTCAGTTAAGGTTGCTGGATAAAATGCAGGTTTTCCAGTTAAATTTGAATTTCAGATATCTCAGAAAAAAATGCAAAGGCATACAAGACCCAAATATAATATGAGAGGTTTATTTAGAATATTTATTGTCTACTTGAAGTTCAATAAATTATTTTCTTGTCTATTTCTGGGAATTCTAGTCTAATGTCTAAGACATCATTGTACAACTAATACATACATTCTATTTTGGTTCTACATCACTTAATGCCACCTCACTTCAATGCCATATACAATCATAAGAAGCTAAAACTCTTCAAAACTTTCATGTCATTTATGTATTGTTCTAAGTCCCCATATGCTCTAATATATAAAGTACTTTCAAAAAATAACAATAATTTAAATCCTTCTAAACACCACTCAAAAAATGAATATGTTAACTTACTCTTTCCATCAATACTAAGTTTTGAAAACAGGTATTTTTTATCCAGAAGTTCCTCCCACTAACTTGTTCTACCCTCTCGTCATCCTTCAGGATGCCAAAGACTTCTCCAAGAACTCGAAAGGGAATCTCCAGCTTCTTGGTTTCTTGGGGACAATAAATCTACATTTCAAAATCACTCTTCTTAGATTCCCATGGGACTACAGACTTCAGCTATGGAACTTTCATCTCGAATCAAAATTTGATCTTTGTAGCTTATCAGGTTTTACCTGGAATTAAATAGTGAAGACCCTAAAGGTGGCTTTTTTTCCCTAAAATTTTGTCTCTTTTAATCATATATAGCCCTGTAAACATATATAATGATTTCTAAAAAATAATACTCCTCTCCAAGTCTTTTAATCTAAAATGAGTTTATTCTGTAGATTTCTTGACATCTCTAATTAAATGCCTAAAAGAACATTATTTTGTAATTGTTATACATAACATTGACATACATGAGTCTCCCGGGGTTTGTACTATTGTTATTTTTTAATTGCTCAGAAAATTGAATTACTTCTGACACCATTTTCCTTCTGATAAAAAGGAGCAATCATAGATGCTTAGTGGAGAATTAATGGGCTTATTCTTAAATGTGTGGTAATTTGGAAGGCCAAGTTTTTGAAATTATGTATTTTTCAAGCTTTTGAAATTATGTATTTTCCATAGGGTGGTAGTTTATGTCTGATGCCCTCTCCCCTCTTCTTCCCTCCCCCAAAAAACTCATGTAATACCATTTTGAATACTTGGTCGCAGTTGGTACCTTGCTGTAGATGGTGTGTTGCTGGGGTAGGACATTCTTTGAAGTGTTATAGGCCAGCTTCATCCGTGCCAGAATTCAGCTCATTCTCTTGCTGCCTTCTGGCAGCTGCAAAGGAAAGAAGTGATGTCCAGTGTCTGCCCTTCCATCCTTTCTCTGCCACATGAAACTTATGTCCAAATCCGTAACCCCAAATGAATCTCTCTTGCTGCCTTCTGGCAGCTGCAAAGGAAAGAAGTGATGTCCAGTGTCTGCCCTTCCATCCTTTCTCTGCCACATGAAACTTATGTCCAAATCCGTAACCCCAAATGAATCTTTACTTCCCCATTAGTTACTTTCGTATGGGTATTTTCGCTGAACGACGAGAAGATAGTAGATGGCTAATCTCTATCACCAACTAAATTGGAGCTAAAGTCTCTTAAGAGATATTTTTGAGATATCTATGCAGGAACCTCTAGATTAAGTTAGTTCAGACAAGAAGACACATGATAACTGTGGACAGCACCATCTCATGGGCTGGGATCCTAGACTGAATAAAAAGAATAAAAGTATACTTGCAGTAACTGGGGGACACAACTCTGAATTTATGAAAGAACTACCCCTGGGGTCCTACACAAGGGTGACATAATTGCCTCTAGCAGCAGCTCTGGGAAAATGAAACTGAGGCTTGAAATTTAGTTTAAGCCATTAGTAAACTCACTGCATCTGCTGTCAACACAGTTCTGGTCTTAAAGGGTCTATAGCTGTTTTTCATACCGGTGCTCATTGGATTTTGTTTTGAGTATCCAAAAACCTGCACTGTGTGAACAAGTAGAACATTGTATGAGCAAAGGGCACAGGAACTTTTGACTTTGAATTATTCTTAAACATTTGATAAAGGGAGTTAGGAATATGACCTGTTGGACTCCATTGATCCAAAAAAACATACACTCTGTGTTCAGTAATGGAATCACATTAACCCTACCTGGTATCTTCAACAGATCTCTGGGCACTTAAAAAGAGACTGACCACGCTGCCTTTAGTGCTTAGGTCAGCACTTCTTATGCAGGGACACTTGTTGACTGGAGTCCAACTGGCCTTATTTTTGTTGATCAGAATTGCTTTGGTCTTTCAAGGTTTTATTTTTTTAAATTATTTTAGTAAATCACAATGAATTTTAGAATTTTTTTTCTCTTTTGGTGAAGAATGCAAGTGTAATTTTTATCGGAATTGCATTAAGTGTGTAGGTTGCTTTTGGTATGGCAGAAATTTTCACAATATCAAGTTTTCCAATCTATGAATTTGGGATGTCTTTCCACTTCCTAGTATGTGCTGCAATTTTTCTCTTGAGTATTTTGAAGGTTTCATTGTAGATATTCTTTACATCCTTTCTTAGGTTTATTCCAAGATGTTTTGACATAATTTCATTAGGAATATTAGTGTGTGAACCTATTGCAAGTTGGATGTTCTCCTGTGTAAGATCTGTGTCTGCTCACGACTGTGCAGTCGCCTCTCATTTTCCTAAGACTGAAAAACAAAAGTTCTTCAGTGGCTGACCAGATCCTTGGAAGACCAACCTCCAAGGACTTGGGTCACCGTCTCTCCCTCCATCTGCTCCCACAGCTCTGCTTTATTGGCTTCTCTCCAGACACAGCCCTTAGGCTCCATTTTATGGACTTTCTGTCAGCAGAGCCTTTGCGGAGCAAATCCTCTCAGCATTTTGGATGCCTTTGTTCACCACTGGTCTCCTCAAAGCGCATCTTGTCATCAAGGATGCCTTCCCACTCTGGAAATTTCCACCTTCCTCTGACACATTGTAATTGCTTAGTGATTAACTGAATAATTGAGGACCCCCAAGAGCTCATGGGGGAGCAGATTAATTCCCAATCTCCCTCTTAACATTTCCTATACATCTCTACATTCGCATCAGACAAATACATATTTTTCAAATTGATGGAATTTGCTCTAGTTGTAAATTGGCACTTGCTTATAATGGCATTTCCAGCACTTGAAAAAAAACTGAGGCAGTAGGATTATGATTTACAAACTACTCTACCTGTAAAATAATAGCTCTCTTAAGAGAGAGAAAGAGGAGAGATAGAGAAGAAGGAGGAAGAGGAGGAGGAGGAGGAAGAAGAGAAAGAAGAGGAGGAGGAAGAGAAGGAAGAAGTGGAAGAAGAGGAGGAGAAGGAGGAGGGAAAACAATATTAATCTGTGCTATAGACCACCTCAGATGACCATTCTTCTCCAATATTAAACAGACAAAGGTGCCATGATCTAAGGAATGTAGGAAGAGATTACTATAGAAGTTATCATAAATAGACTGAGCTACATGTAGTAAGAGAAAATAAAAATCAACAATAGTTACTTAGTCTTTACTCATCTTTTAAAGAAACAGTAAACATGTTTAATGTCTTTAGTTTGTTATAGGTGAATTTAAAATTTGAATCGGTCTGAGTAGGTCTCATTAAAACAATCTCCCTGTTGGTATTTCTTCTCAGAGATTTCATATACTTATGCATTCCTCCTATTCTGATGTTGATTAGGAGTACCACTTCATGATAAAATTCTACAAGAATAACAGTGACCTGTCCAAGGACAAATAGGACTTCAAGAACAATGTATAAGATTTTTAAAAAATATCTATATCTATCTATCTATCTATCTATCTATCTATCTATCTATCTATCTATCTATCCATGTATCTATTAATATCTTTGTCATCTGTACTAATTGCTTTTCAGCTTGATAGGAACCTGACGAGAATGCCTAATATTCAGTGAGGGAGGATTTATTGTGGATTCTGTTTCAGGGTTCACCATCCTTCCATCATCCCTGAGAAGATATGGCTGTGGGAGCAGTTTATTGTCTGGCTACCTAAACTTGTTCACATCTTGGTAGATCCTGAAGGAGAGAGGGAATGTCAGCATTCACTTTCTTCTTTTGACCTGATTGTTCAGTGTTGGACTCACCCTTTGGATAGGATTGCCTACATAAAGGGAAAATCCTGCCCTTTGACTCAATCCTTTCTAAAATCACCTTTACATTTGTTCCCTAGGTGTTTCTAAATCTAATCGTGTTGACAATGGATGTTCTCCATCACAAGCACTGTTCACATTTAAATCTTTTAAAACTGCAGCTGTGAAAGCATTTCAGACATTCATACTCCTATTTTCTCCTTTTAAATCTGTTTTATGATATGCAGGGTAAACCAAAGTTTAAAGTGATAAAAAGATTCTGGATTTGAAATATAAGTAATAACTTGTGTTTTTAAGTGCTTTTGTATTTCCTGCCTGCATTATTAATGCCCAACTATGAAGTGGCTTATCACAAGTTTAAAAAGGTTACATATTGCATGACCACTCAAAGGAGGTATACAATCCTTAAACTCATGCCTGTATTTGAAAAGACAAAGCTACTCATTATATTTCACATTCTTTCTCTCCACATATCTTCAAACACAATAATCTTGATGGATCCAACACCAACTGTATTCTATGAATAATTTTGGAAATCAAATATAGCAGTGTCAGTCAACTCCTACTTTGAGAGCAACTTCACTTCACCTTTCTTGCTGTTACATTCCCTTATTATGTGACATTGATATTATTTTTTGTAGAAGTCTCACAGTAAATTATTGCTATATCATTCTGAAAGCAAGGAGCTCAGTATAGCTATTTTATTCTGAATTTTGCTGTGCAATATGTGAGTTGGCCATGAGTCATTATCTCCTGTTTTGTGTTAGCTTACAGTTACCACTCAGTATGAATAGGACAAGACTCTGAAATTTGATACATCCCTGGTACGATTTCTGCTTTATTTTACTTTCCTTCAAATTTGGCTAGTTGCAAATAGTCTTATCTTCCATCTCATCATGCACTTGTGTGTCATTATTTTCAGCCAATTAAACTGTATTAATAATCTCCTCTAATCCTCTCTGAATGCTCTAATTTCTGACTTTCTTATCTGTTTATTTAGCCTTTGGTACTTTGGAGCTATATTTAATGACTTCACATTTATATGACATCCTAACACAAAAATATAAAAAAGAAAAAATGTGTTTTCTGAAATTTGATATTATCATAAGTGGACTTTCTTTAATTTATGTCATATTAATTATTTCCAGATAAATAGAAACATACAATCACTTTGTCAAAATGGATAACATAAGTGGTAATCCTGTAATTAACTTTAGTTCTATTACTATATTTAGTCAGAGTATTTCAATTCTATTAAACAGGAAATAGAATGCCATCCTCTCCTTTGGGAAATGTATCCTGCTACTATTTAAATGTTCATAAAGTATTTTTAACTCAAATTCCAGCAATTCAACCATAACTTAATAACACTATAAAATTCTAATGTTAAAAGGCAGCTTTTAAAAATATGATTATTAGTATTGTCAAGTTGAGGACCTATGTTAACCTAGGAGACAAATCTCTGGGCATATCTGTGAGGTAGTTTCTAGGTTGGGTTGTTGTGAACACTTGTCCATGGGCTTTTATCCCAGACTGAATAAAATATGAGAAAGAGAGACACACCAGCCTTCATCTCTCCTTGCTTCATGATTGTAGACATAATGTCACCACTATATCTTCATCCTGTTGTCTTGATATGTCCTTACAGGAAGGGTGATATTCCTCCAAACCATACACAAAAATAAATCCTTCTTTAATTTGGTTCTTGGAAAATATTTGGATAGACTAATGAGAAAAGTATCTATTATACAAAGTAGCTTTGAAACCATCACTTTAAATGGGGGAAATATAGAGATCAAATTTCCAAATACACTGAAAAGACACAGAGAGAATACAAAAATAGGTCATGAAGTTTTGATTCTTGAATTCTTATGGATTAATCATCTTACCAAATTAGTACAATGTAGTGTTAAAAGAAATAAAATCTACCAGGATATGTGGTTCCCCTCAGCCAGTATGAGTCGATTACTCCTTTCAAAAATTTATCATAATATAAGATATATTCAGTAATGCTCAGTTTTCTTAAGTGTTCTTCCCAGCTTTCTATGCATATACAAAATCTAAGATCAATGAACTTAATGAGAGGCAAGTTTTATTTTGTTTCATAATTTTTGAGGCTGCAGTTGATGGTCAGTTGGCTACAGTGCTTCTGGGCAAGTAGTAAGGCTGTGAAACCTGACAGGAAGCACATGAGTGAGAGGGATGCTTACCTCATGATATCTGTAAGCCACAGAGATAGGAATTAGATGGTATTCCAATGCCCCTTCAAGGAAACAGCCTTCCTCTAAGCCTTACTTGCTCAACTTTCTGCCACCTCTCCATGAAACCATGAAGACTGTAGTCGTTTGAAATGTATGTCCTCCATAGACTCTGGTGGTTTATTAAAGCTTATAACTGGGATCTCTGGCAGCCTGGCTGGAGGAGGTGTCACAGGGGGCAGATACTGTGGTCTAACCCCAAAGTATGTTTCAAGACTAAACTGAATTTCAGTCCAAAGTTATACAGAGGTGTGTGAGCTCTGGCAGGGTCCCTGCTGTTTGCTGACTGATGATCATTTCTTTCTGCTTGGATGTATGGAATGAGCTTCTTCCACCAGTGATGGAATTCCCTCCTGGAGCTGTGAGCTTAAAATAAATTCCTTCCTCCCATAAACTGTGTCTCCTTGGAAGGTCATCCCAGCAACACAAAGTTGTCTACTATAGAGACAATGCCTTTAATGCATGGGCCTGGGGACATATAAGAAATAAAATGTCACATTCTTGAAGGGTCTAATTATTTTACATGTCTGTTGCACTCAGATAAAAATCAACCCCAAGAAAACCCTGGATTGTTGGAATACCCTCATGTTCTCTATGGTCACAGTACTTTCTACCCCAAGGTATATGACCTATCCTTATGTCTACCATTGCAAATTCATTTTTCCTTTCTTCTATTTTACATAAGTGATACAATAGAATATATAATCATTTATATGTGCTCTTTTCTATTTGTAACACTCATGGATCTATTCCTACTGATGTTTAGTAATCAGTATAGTACATATATCAAAATTTCTCACTCATTCTGTGTGGTTTTCACCTCGAGGGTGCCGTTGGCTGCTGCAGAGGGAAAACAGAAGCTGTGGGTGCTGAGCAAGCTGTTCGCTGTCTCAGGGCTGGGGTCCACAGAGCTGGGGGGCTGATGCAGGGGGGTCCAGCGAGACACAGATGGGAGCAGATTGTATAGTATATCCACATGGTTCCTTATTCAATTGGGGGAACTTACATTTATAGGAAAAAGGGGGTCAGAAGTTTGGGGAATAGGGAAGAGAAAAGGTTGTTTGGGGTGGTGAGTTAGCGGCCTGTACTGGGATAGGTGAGTATGGACAACCTGAGGATACCTCATTTGGGGGCCTGAGTGGCGGGAAATACGTGACTCTAGCCACGGTCCATGGGGATGGGTACAAGGAAGTTTGTCTGATACCCAATGCCAGTCATGCTGAGATGGGAATGCTGATTCCTGTGGCCCATGGGGGTTGAGAGTCAGGGTTGATGGAGCCGGGAAATGCCTACCGAATTATCCAGGTTTCTCCTCACTCATACATCCTTAACCCTTTGTTCTCCATGCCCTCAGTAGCAGTGCCAATAGGCGGTGCCCAACAATTCTGTTTATCATTTAAAGCCTGAGTAGTTTACATTTTAGAGATGTTATGAAAAAAATGATACTGGCAGGATTTTTTAATAAATAAATTAGGTATATTTTTTGAAAAATGTTGTGATAAGTACAGTTATAAACTTGTAAAGATTCATAATCAAGTAGTGAGACCAGACTCTTGAGCCTGTCGATGAGTGTGTTTCCAGGAACGATTGGTTGAATGAGGAAGACATTCATCCAAAGTGGCCAGTGCTTCTAGTGGTGGACTTTATGTAAAGAAGTTCTGAAAGAACTCACTAAAGAACTCAGTGGCCTTTCTGGCTGGCTGTCCTGGCTACTTACTGGCTCATGGATTTTTGTTTGTTTTCCCTCACTACACACTAGGACAGAGTGTACCTAACCATGGATAGAGTCTTTTCAGAGGTAAGAAAGTTAAAGTGAAGATGAATGAAGTTTGAATGGTATTTCTATTAAAAGAGGATTTGTATCCATTCACAGAAAGGGATTCAGCAGTGGGAAGTCACAAAGTGATTCCCATTCATGTACCAAGGAGAGAAACCTGCAGAAGATCCTCCCCCAGACTTCTCATACTAATATCTTCATGTTGCAATTTGAACATGTTGAATGAACTATGAGAACATATGTTTATTTGTTTTAAGTTTTCCAAATCATGCAACTTTTTGATGCATTCTTGTCTAGCAAAGTACATACTAAAAAAATCTGTTTTTTTAATTTTTTTATTTATTCATTTCCAAGCAGAGAAATAGAGAGAGAGAGAGAGAGTGAGAGAGAGAGAGAGAGAGAGAGAGAGAGAGAGAGAGAGAGAGAGAGAAAGAGAGAGAGAGAGCACCAGGGCCACCGCCTTGTGGTTCTGGCTTATATGGGTCCTGGGGAATTGAACCCAGGGCCTTAGTTAGGCACTGGAGGCAAGTGCCTTCACCGCTGAGCCATTTCTCCAGCCCCATACTAAAATCTTGGTAATACAAAATTTGCTGAGCAACTTTTGTTGCATACATTGAAGTGTAATGACGAGTTTGTAAAGAGATTGTCATACTTGTATGGCCATTTTGGGTGTTCCAAAACTTCCCTCTTTCTTCCTAACATCCTTTTCATTAATGTGTCCATTGCTGGTAAGTGTTTTCTCATGATGCCACTTAGCATTCCTGTGATTATGAGCACTGCATACAATTATCACATGCTTATCAGACATCTGGAAGTCTTCTTTGCTATTAAATCTCTCTCCATCACTGTGTATTTATCTGCTTGTTTTAGACTTAAGGAGCATTGACTTTACTTTCTTTGCTTAGGTGAGCCTTAATCTCTTTATATCCCAGGTTTGCTGGCAGATCTTTTGCAAAGTCTCCAAGGTGGGGAAAGCAAGGAACTCCCACATACATATCTTAGATAATCAGCTTTGGTTTTGCTTAATATTTGACATCATCCCTTTACTGTATTACACTTTTTAATTAAACCATAGAATTAGTATTGATGATTTTTGTGTTGTCTACAGAATTCTAGTATACTTTATATTATACATAACCTTGTATTTTACTCATTTAGCACAACTTATTTTCCCTTGAATCCAATGTGTGCAAATTAATGAGCCTTTATTTGAATGTTGTTACCACCCAGTTAAGATTTTTAGTTTTAGAATGTGTGTGTGTGTGTGTGTGTGTGTGTGTGTGTGTGTGTGTTTATGAGTGAATACTTTTGCTTGCCACAATGCATGTGTGAAGATCAAAGGCAAACTTTGGGTGGTGGTCCCAGTCTACCTTGTTTGAGGCTGAGTCTCTCATGGCTCTCTACTATGTCAATGTGGCAATGGTTTACAAGCTTTTGGGAGACTCTCCATGTCTGTGCCTCCCGTCTCCCAGTAATGTGCTGGAATGCTCGCTCTTGGGCATCAGGCATCATGTTGGTATTTAGGATCTGAACTCAGGTGCTCACACTTGTGGGACAAGCACCTTATTCACTGAACATCTTCCCACCCTTCATTTATAGGACTCACGTGGCCAAATTTCATTCAAACATTAAAGAAGCTAATGAAGTGATCAACTAAGATAATTAAATAAATCCAATATGAAGATGGCTGTGGTGAGAAACAATGTCTAGTTTGACGAGATACTGGTTCAAGTGTCTTGTTATTATCAGGTGTTCTTTGAAGCCTTTATATAAATGTACTTTTAAAAAAATGAGAATGTGGCCTGGTGACTTGGATCTGTTTTCCCAGATAGTCAGAAAAATGAGGTACCAACCATTGTTCAAGGTTGATCAGGGCTTCATATTAAGCCCAAGGTATCCTGAGGTTGAGTTTCTAAGAGAAACTAAAGAGTTTTTTTTAAATAAAATAAATGAATAAAACAGGAGATAGGCTGCAGCATAGCTCGATGGAGCACTTGCCTAGCTTGCTTCAAATCTTGGGTTCAATCAACAGTACAAATGAATGAATATGGTAAAAATACAAGCTTTCTTCACTTGTCACTTATTTATTTATTAAGCAGGAAATTTGTATGAAGAAATTGTATGTTGGGACCACCTTTTCCCTCCTCCCTGACCTCCTTCCATCCACTGAGAGCCCTCCACAGTGGGATCACTGAGATGCAGGAATGCAGCATGGGGTAGTGGGCTATGAGCTCTGCAAGCAACATACAATCATTGTGGTGGGGTGGGGTGGGGAGGGGGTACTGCCTCTGGATATTCCCACCCACCTTGGCTCTTACAATTTTTCCATCTCCTCTTCCACAAAATTCCCTGAGCTGAGGTGGGTGTGTCTGAACTCCACTCTAGTGTTGAGCTCTTAGCAGCTTCTGGATTTCTGCTTTGGTTCATTTTGAGTGTCCTCAGTGTCTGTCTCCATCGCCCTGGAACAGATTGTCAGGCTCACTGTGGAAGCAGCACTCTTGCTCCTCTGAGATACCACTTCTGCTCTGGTTTCACCTGGGCCCCAGCTTATGTGTGAAGGGTGATTCATCTCCTATCAATCAGGGAGAAAATTAGGTTATCCTAGGTTCTGACTGCCTTCTGAAAAATAAAATCAGATTCTCCAATGGAGAGTGAGATCAGCATAGGTTAAGCAGGATAAGCATTGTTAGATTGGAGAGATGATAATGAGTGTATACATACTCTCTTTAGGCCCAAGGTTAGTGGAAGCCTCTCCTTGGAGTTCAATTTCTTGGTCTCTATAGGAGTTAGGCTTGGATCTCAGTTCCAACTATGGGTTATTTAAACTACTAAAATATAAGGAATCAAATGGCTTAAGTTGGGGAATTTTGCTTATTGTCCCTTATGGTCTGACAAAGAAGCAGAACACTTATAACATGGAGGTATCAAATGACACACAAATAAAATACCATTAATGCAGCTTGGGGTGTTTTAATAAATTCATGTATACTTTTGCTGTTGTATATACATACTTGACTATAATTCCTGACTTCTACCAGGTACTGACAGACACTAAATATTAACTATGAAATACCAAGTAATTATGAATGCCTATGTGCTTTTGTTAAATAAATCTCTTATTATGTCATGAATTTTAGTATTGACTAATCATAAAGAAGAACTAGCTTATTTGGCATTTGGCCTGATTAGATTTGAAAGGTCCAGTAAGCAAGTTTCTCAGTTTTGTACAATGTGTCTTGTCTCACTGTCACTCCTGTCTGAACTGTTTCTTCTCTCTTCACAACATGCTTGCTTGCAAGGAAAAGTAGGAGACTCAAAGAAAAGAAATGAAAGATGCTATCCTGCTTTATTGTTTCTTAGAAACCCCAAGCAACACTGTGATGGTTAAGTTTGTCAACTTGACCTGTGTAATAATCCACAGTAATCTTGGGTGGGTCTCTGAGTTTGCCTGCAGAAAGGATTGACAAAATCCTTTTGGAATTTTGGAGAAGGAAGGAGGTCCCTTCTCCAGAGTGATCGCTTCCCCCCAGTGGGTGGGCCTTCCAGAAGGTGACTAAATATAAGGAAGCTTGAGGGGAAGGAAGCTCTTCTTCCTTCCTCCCCCTGCTGCTGGTGCTCATTTGTGACTTACACTGGCATCCTGCTCCCCTACCCTTCTTGGACATCGGAACCCAGTTTCCTTGACCTCACATCATGGACTGAAGAGCAGCTGCTCCCCAGAGAGCCTTCAGGCCTTCTGGGCTGGATTGGGACTGCTGAGGCCTCCAGCCACGTGGACTGAACAGCTACTGGTTTCTTCAGCTGTGGGCCTGCAGACTGCTATTGTTGGACTGTCGTAAACTACCCCAATAAATTTCTTTTTTATTATAATCCATTCTATCAACTCTGTTTCCTCTAGAGAACCCTAATGCAAATACATATTTATTCTAACATGTTTGTAGGGAAGTCTAAGTTGACTATCATCGAACTAAAATCAAATTGTTAGCAAGGTTGTGCTCTTGCAGAGGTTCTAGATAAGAATGTATTTCCTGATCTGTGCCAGATGAGAGAAATTTCCTGCAATCTGACTGTTTGCAAAACTACATTGATAGCTATGTATCATCTCATAGGCATTTTGCCATATCATCATGAGATTTGAAAATATGTCATTAGAAAATTGGCTAAGAATTTGCTCAGTAGAACAGACATATGGATAGCTTGTTCAATTTTTGTAAAGACTGAGAATGGTTATATCTTAAATAAATGAGAAATGATATTCTCTGCATAAATACATCCTTATCTCTTCAATAATCAGTCTTCTTCCTTCAGGTATATGGGTGGTTTCTCAGTGAACTAAGGCACAAAGGAGTCAGGATGGCAAGGACACAATGTACATAAGAATTTAAAGCTTAAATCACATCCTTCCATTCTGATAATATCAATGCAGTGCTAAATAGCCAACCTTTGTATAGGAGAGGTTAATATTGAATCATTTATAATAATTCTATTATAGAGTGGAAGAACTATTTTGTAATATTGAACACTCTCTTGCATTGAGAAGGAAGGAGAATCTCAACCTCATTTAAGAATTACTGACTCAGGAACTCTTAAAAAAACCCTCATGTTGTACATATTTGAGTTGGAGCAATCATCTAGATGATGAATAATTGAAGTTAAAAAATAAAGTAAACGTTATATGATCATTAAGCAAACTTATGAAATTAGTGATATGCATCATTTCCTCATATCATATACAATAACATATTATATTTGAGCAAAAAAAAACTCCCATATTTTCATAGTGCACAAGAGCTCTAAGATATCAGATTTAGGAATGATCATGACATTGTAACTTTTTAAAACTTAAATAAAATTTTCTGTAGAATTAGAAATCAGAAGGCTGAGATTGAATTCAAAAGTGATAAATTTTAAGTTCTGATTGATAGAGATGATTCTAACCCAAAGCCCATAATGCAGATAATTAAGATGATGGTAAATAATTAGGATAATGGGGTGGCTCTCTCTGCTGTTGAAGTAAAGGTATTTTTTATGAGTCAGGGTAATGTCCAGCTACCAACAATGGATGAATGAATAGACATGTTATGTGTTATTGATATTATTTTATGACTCGGAAACCATTTGTTAATTTTCAGAAAGTATTGCACAACAAAGTATTTTTAATTTAGTATTAATCTCTTTAAAAACAACTTATGAATGTATTAATATTATTGGCATATTAAACTCCTGACAGAAAATCACAATTCTAACCAGCTTTAATCCATGGGAATACTGATGAGCTAATCCTCACATTAATTAAGGACAATAGCCTGCATAATTTAATATTGACAAGAATTAACCATGCAAAGAGCAAAGCTATATTAGTTTATCAATACAGGTTTCATCCTGAAAGAAATATGCATATGCCATTGAAAAAAATTAGCTATGATATTTTATCCTAATTAATATTGTGCGCTTGTTAGAAAGAAGCATAATTTGTGTGTTTTAACTGAAAATAATTCCTCCTGGGAATTCCTTTGTGAAATTAGTTTCATGCAAGGACTAGAATGGCAGGATCCTCTTGAAATTGACATCTAGCAACAATAACTATACTATTTTAAAAATGTGTAAGTGAAAATATAATGGCAATGAGTCTCTGCATTTTGAATGAGTATAGAATTTCAGGGAATGTATGAATGCTTCATTTCACTGGGTTTATTCCAGCATATATTTATATGTAATTATTCCCATGTATATCCTATGCAACAGAGAAAAATATCAGATATAGGACTTTCTTCAGTTAATTATACAAATAATAGGCTACTCCAAACTTAAATAAAATTCTTATGTATCTCTCTGTGCAGTAAGGATTCTTAAAATGATATCTGTGAAGAAATCAGGAGTAATCAATAGCAGATAGTATAGATGCAACCACTGCAAAGCCAAGTCAGAAAAGAAAAAAAAAAGCTGACAGTGTATCAGCCAAAACCATGGTCAATATGACCTAATCTGAGAGGCCATGCAACACACGCCTCTCCGTAACACCTCAGGACGCTGCAGCAAGCAGTTCACTCCCAGGGCTCTATGGTATTCTGCACCGGAGGCAGCAGACCAGTTACAGGAGTGCTAGACTCAGCGGAATGCCCAGCACACCTCTGGTTTTGTTCTCAGTGTTCTAGCTCCATCACAGAACCCCTGCAGCACCTGCTGTCCCCACACTGAAGCCAGCCCTCCCTTCATGCATGTCCTAGGTCCAGGCTGCTTCCACTCTCACATCCTGGGATGTCACAGCCTGCAAAGGGCTCATCTGTCAAGTCCCATGACAACAAAGCTCCCTTCGAGTAACCTGCAGCAAATAACCTGGACACCTGACACTGCAGAAGACCCAACACCCTTTAGATCTTCTCCAACACAAACCTCAGAGAGAAGCACTGCAGGGTTCACAGCTCTTCGTCTCTGATGCCAGAGCTTCAGCTGTACAGAGCACTGTGGCTCCCTTCACTGGGGAAGGTCTTTCCACTGACATGGAATCATAAAATAGGAGGAGTCTGACTGCTTCACCCAATGCAAAGGCAAACGTAAGGAAACGAGTAAGTAAAAAAGGACACATACCCACATGAATGAGAGCAGAACAGAATAATTTCCTAGCAGCAAATCCTAAAGAAACACAATTGTTTGAACTGCCTGATAAGCTACATCTTAATAAATAAAACTAAATAATAAACTACATAATAATTCTAAATATAAACTAAATAATAATTCATAATTATCAAGCTCAGCAAATATAAAGAAAATACAGAGAATCTATTTTGTAGGATTAGGCAAGCTATAAGTGACAAAAAAGTGGTATATAACAAATAAGTATATTGCACACACACAGATGCAGAGAGAAATATTTTGGAATTGAAAAATAAAATGAATAAAAAACACAAGATCTGTTACAGTAGGGAGTATGTTGCAAACAAAATGAAACAGTACACAAGAGGAAAAATAACTTTGAAATACTATGAAGGGAAATGAATTAAATTCTATAAAGGTAGCTTACAAAATGCATAAAAATGCCTAAAATGGAAAATATTAAGTTATTATAGTTGATGAAAAAGTGCCTCCTAAGAGGTAGCCAACATCTAAAGATAGAGCAGAAAGTCTATGAAAAACTTAATGCCTTTATGCGATAAGATCAAGGATTTTCAGTCAGACACAAGTGAAGGAAGCAAGAACTCTTACCTGATCAAAACGTGAAAAACTAAAGATGAAGAGGAATCTGAAATCAGTAAGAGAAAAAAGGAAAAAAATCTTATACATAGAAGTTACAATGAAACTGACACAAAATTTCTCAGCATAAGCCTGGAGGCTGGAATAGTTAACTGCTTGTCTTGGTGACAATTACCTGAAACACATTAAAAGACCAAAGATTCATTTGGGATAAGTTTCAAACATTGAGTCCATGCTGACTGACTCCACTGTTTTGTGGTTAGTGTTAACACACACATCATGGCCAACTAGTATCAGAGAAACAGAAGAGAGCCAGGGCTCAGGCTATTTCTTTCCAGCAAATGTGACCTGTTTCTTGAACTGGACACTAAACCCTCACAATGCAGAAATCTGTTAGGTCAGAACCTCTCGACCACTCAGAACAAGTCTTTGATGGTCACCAGGTCTAAACCCTAACACAGGCCAAGAAAAAGTAGGATATATGCAAAGTGTTGAAAGTAAACTCTCCCCTCCCAAAGGGAAAACCCACTCCCAGCAAATAATATTTTACCCATTAAATGTGTTTTTAGATATAAATGAGTCAAATAAAAAGTGAGGAAATTCATTACCACCAGACATGTTTCACAAAGTAAATGTAAAAGAAAATTCTTTAACATGAAAGAATATAATAAATGTTAATTATTTACAAAATGCAAAAATATGCAACTCTCTGGTTGAAGACAATACGTAGTCAAACTTGTGAAACTCTCCTACTGAAATGGTGATGTGCAAACATTATGTCTTTATATGGTGGTTCAAAGCCAAAGTGCCAAAGGAAAGATAACTAACACAATCTTAAAGGATAGACAACATAAAGACATTAATTATAATGGAAAAATCATTCATTGAAGGGCTGCAGTAAAATATATAGTTATTTTATATAATTAAATTTTCATACTTCATGGCACACGCTTATAACCCCGGTATTTCAAGATAGGAAAGGAGATCAGAAGTTAAATCATACCTGTTTAGAGAGTCTGAGGCCTGCATTGTGGACATAAGAATCTGATTTTTAAAAAGGCCTCATAAATTTAATATAGCCCATTGTAAGATAATTTATCCAATCTTCATAGTAACTGCAAAGAAAGTAGTTATCATTCTATAGAAAAGTTAAAAGCACTCAAATAACACATGTGAATAAACCCATCTGCTACCAGCTAGAGAGAAAGAAAAGAATCAAAAATCTGTGTGACAGACAGAAAACAAATAAAAAAAGAACATTAATAAGTATTTATCCAAATTACCTCGAAAGTAAATAAATTCTCAAATAAAAACATGCAGTATACATACATAGGTAAAGGGGTTAGACCTAACTAGAAGTGTGTATAAGAGAATTACTTCACTTTATATGATACACATAGATTAAAATTAATTGCTAGGAAGAGATAATCCATGCAAAGGAATATCAGAATAAGGTAGAAGTAGTTAAATTTATGTCTACTAGAAATACTCTATGTTAAACAATAAACTTTCTTATTCTTCTATCAAATTCTAAATAAATTTAAAAATACTCAAACACTTAGGCATAAGAGCTGATGTCATAAGTAACTAGAAGGGAAAAGTGAAGTGATGATTATGAAATTACTTTAGGTTGTAACAACAGAATTATTTATGAAAAAGGTGAAAAGTATCAAATAAAAATGCTTATTCACAACAAAGATAAAGTCACTAGAGTTGAGAGATCATCTATACACAAGTGTGTTCAAATGTATTTAAAATGATGAGAAGTTAATGCTGGAGAACCCTGAGATCAAATTTAAAACAAACAAACAAACAAACAAACAAACAAACAACCACAAGGTGTCTCAGAATGTCCTGCTTTGGCTTGGGTGTTAGGCTGTACTCTTGGCTCCCCTAGGCCTCATGCAATCCAAGTGCTGCAGGTTGAACATGCCTAATGGGGGAATAGGTTTACCAAATATGCATCTAGTGAGGAGCTCATCATGAATCCATAGCATGGAAAGAACACAAGCTTGTAATTTCAGAAATCATTTCGGCAGTTACAAGAATGCAATTGGCACACTGGTAAAAGAATAAAAACAAACCAGACTGACTAAGACATTGGCGAATGAGCTGAATAGACCTTCCTCAAAAGGTGATAGACAGATGGGAAATATTAGAGAAAATTCAATGTACGGAAAAACAAGATATCACATTATTGCTGTTAGAATGCCTGTGGTAACCCATAGTGAACAGCAGTAATTCACTATCAGGTTGGAGAGGAGGGTAATGAGACCAATATATCATTTGTTCATACACCAAAGTTTCAAATGAATAAAAAATTAAAATTAAAAAAAAGGAAAGATAGCAAGTGTGAGAATTACAGGAAAATACAACCCTTATATCTGCCAGTGGGAAGGTACACAGATGAAGTTTTATGGAGAAGAGTATGAAGGCTCCTGGAACAATTTGAACTAGAGTTCCATCAACTCCATCCACTGATCTTTCCTCTGGGCATAACTGTCAACTAGAGTGTCATCTAATCCACTCATCTTTGGACGGAGCATACCTGTAACGGTCGCAAAACTATATGACGATGAGACTGGAACACTCCCATGTTCACAGCAGCACTATTATATTTTTTTCTCCACAGTATAGCCTGATAATGGCCTTCCAATTTTTTTATTTGATGAACTTTTTTAGATTACATGTGTGAAATCATATATTTGTATTTCTTTGGTTTATTTCATTCAATATAATATCCTCCAGGTTCTTTTAGGTTTTCACAAATGACAAAATTTCCTCAGGCTTTAAAGCTATATTATCTGTTGTTTATATGTACCATGTGCCACGTGTGTGTGTGTGTGTGTGTGTGTGTGTGTGTGTGTGTGTGTGTTATGGTGCTGAGAATCAAACAGAAGACCTCATATTGGTCGGCAAGATCTCTACCACTGAACTGTATCTCCAGGCACATATTTGCTTTACCAAGTCATCCATTCTTGTACAGTGTAGTTTTTTCATATCTAAATTACATTGAAAATAGGTTATTTTTCTTAATATTCTATTTAGATAGTAACCTACTAGCAGGTGAAGTTTCATTTCATATGTCAATTTCAATATTACTTTTGATTTTTTTTTCTTGCCTTATATCAGTGGTTGGAATTTCCATGACTTTGTGAAATAAGAAATGCTATGAGCAAACTTTTTTTGCTTTCTGCTCAATCACAGGAGAAAATCACCTAAATCTATAGTCTTAGCTACCCTCCCTTTTTGGCTGATATTATGTTATGGAAGTTTCTTTTAATTTATAGCTTCCTGAACATTTTTTTATTAGGAATGTGTGTTAAATTATGTAGAAAGCTTCATCAGCTGGCATGCTGGCCCATGTGATGGAAGACAGTGATTTATTTCCAAATGTTGAATCAACCTTTCACATGTATAATAAATTCTACTTGGTCTTGCAATACTCATACTCTATTTGCTCATAAATTATTGAGAATTTTTGTCTTATTTCATGAGGAGTATTGGTTAGCATAATTCTTTATTATTTTCCATATGTTTTGTCTTGCTTTGATAAATGTAGTCTCATAAAAATTTTTAAGATGTGTTTTTATTTGTCAACATTTAAGCATAGAACATGTATAAAATATGACTTCTTTTGGTATTTCATCTTGGACCTTTTCTATAACCTCATCTATAAACTCACTATTTTTAAGTCAATTTTGCCATCCATTAAAGGTGTCTTCATTTGTCTTATGGTTGTTTTGAGTTATAACATTTTTTTTCCAATATTTTCTTTCCTAGAAATTACCCCTTCTTTTTTTTTTTTTGCAGTATCCATTATCTATCTTAAAAATTCTTCTTTTAAAAGTTTTGCTTTCCCTGTCAAAAAATTCTAAAGTACTCTGTGTCTGGTTCTGTGGATAATTTATCTGCTCAAACTGTTTTATTTTGTCTTTTTAAATGTATTTTCCTTGACTAGTGAATACCAGCTCTGTTGCTTCAGGTTACAAAATCAGAGTTAGATGAATGGATAATATAAGGATTCCAAGAATGCTTCCTGTAACTATATAGATGCTTAAGGCTTTCTTATTCCTTTCATGTCTTTTGTAAATAGTTCTCTTCTTGACTTCAGGCTTCCTAAATCTTTTCTCAGCAGAGTTGCATCTTGTCTAGCAGCTCTTTCATTCCATGCACTGTTGTAATCAGCAGTCAATGTTGTGGGAGTAGTTTGTGAGGGTAGGGGTGTGCTTCTAGTCCTCCAGTGGGTAAGTAGATCACTGGAGGCCCTTCTAGAATTGCCTGATCCTTCAGCACATCATTGTGAAATCTTTTTTTCAGTAGATCCTGATAGGTTCCTGTGTATCATAGAAGAAGCTATTTTAGGCTGACACAAACAAAAAAAAATCAGACCCTTTTTATAGTAGACTGCTGCTTCTTGGAATTTCTTCCTCAGAGACTGATCCATCCATACTCAGCCTCTGACAGAATTTTTAGCAGGTATTGTTTTTAGGAAAGCATTTAGTCTGGGTGTCTCAAGATGTTCTTTTCTCACAAGATTTCCAGGGAAAACTAGCCCCTTTGTTCTAGTCAGCTCCACGTTGCTGGGATGGACTTCCCAACCAGGCACAGATGAGAGGAGAAAGGGATTTATTTCATGCTTACAGATCCAGGGGAAGGTCCACGATGGTGGAAGAACTTGGCTTTCTTTCACTGATACAAGCAGACAGACAAAACTAAACAGCTAGCACCAGAGCAAGCAGGCAGGACCCCCAGAGCTCCCTCACACTTCTCTGCATACTTTAATTCCCTCCATTCTTCCCAGTGACCCACCCCCCTGTAGCAATAGCTGGAGTCTGCTTCTAAGGGTAGAAGCTGAAAACTTAATTTTAATTACACCTTAGTTTTTGTGGGACATACATTCAAACTACCACACATTCAGATGCTGTTCTCTGATCCATCCAAAAGCATTGCATTTAAAGTGCCTTACAGCCTGGATGAGAAGTGTTTTCACTCTTAAATTTGTGCAGTAAAGTTGTGACAATAGTGAGAAGATCTCCTTTATGTTACATATGATTATACTTGAGTACTAAGAACATTTTAGAAGTTTGATAAGAATGTTTTAGGAAGTGTGGTATGAACACATAACCAAGATAAGCCTTCCAAGGAATTCAACTAGTAAGACACACAATGAAACTCTATTTTTTAAAATATTTTAGTATTCTCGAGTATAGTTATTTGGATAATGCAAAGAGCCCAGTTACTTTAATCAAATTCTGTATATACTATCTGCTTCAGATATGCACTAGTCCATGAGTTCCGTGGGGTTAATATGTGCTGAGATATTTTGTAAAAATCTAAGGCCAACATGGCCGGACTCCAGATGTTCCACAATGTGTTATGAAAGTAGATCATAGAATGGGAAACTCTAGTGATTTCTGGCTGTTAGGAAAGGGCAAGTCCTCTGAGGAGTCCTTCAGGAATGTCTCCTACAGGAAAGACTTTTGCCCAAATTTTAGAATTTTAGTAAATTAATAAAATGTTTCATCGAAATCTAAAAAAATCAAATGATTTAATGCAGACAATATTTGATTGAATGTCTTTTTTGCATAATTGTGATATAGTGACATTAGTCACACTTCAGAGATGACTTTTATATGTGTTTTGCATAGAAACGAATCATTTGTTACTTAATTTGATGAGATAGCATGGTAATGATTTTTTGCAGGGGTAATTAGTGAATTTTACCCTTACTTTTAAGAATAATTATTTTCTGCAACACAGGTCTGTAGAATGTAGACACGAAATATTCTAGTATGTTAAGTATAATTATGACAACCATGGCTTCATTATTCAGCTCCTTATGGTATTTTCAGCTTTGACATTTTCTGTTCTGAATAAAAAAGCATATCTTCTTTGAGTTTTGGAAAGTGAACATTGTACAATATAGTGTACTGTGGACAAGTTGTAGTTTCATCATTTGAAATATAAGAAGACAACAATTGATAAGACTAATGTGTTAATGCATAAAAGAATTAAGAGATCACACCTGATCCTAAGCTAATTCAAAAATATTTATGGAGCTTTTCTTCGTAACAGAATCAGCATAATGCTGTGGAAATCACAGTGATAAGCCACAGGCTGAGGTGAGGAAAATATGTACAATTGATCTTTTAGGGAACTATTCGATAATCTGATAGATTCTTTATGTAAGTGACTTGGGTTTGTTTATAGTAAAACATTGTTAGAAAAATAACCACTGTCAGAGTTATTTGCTTGTCCGTATTACAAGGAAAAAATGATTTCATACAATACTTTGAAGCAGAGTTCAGAAGGGAAAGTTTTTCATGAGAAATGATGCTTACCCTGGGAAGATTTGAGTTTTGGGTGCTCACATTTCAACACTCAGGCAATGGAAGCAGGGGGATCAGAAGCATAGATCTTGCTTAGGCTACAGAACAAAAGAGGCCAATATTGAATATGTGGGACCTTCCCTCGGAAATCAAAGCAATGGGTAATGTAGCTTGTCTAGGAGGCACAAGGTCCTGGGATTGATCCCATCACTGAAGGAAGACTTGTCCTGTATTTTAAACAGTCACTAAAATGTAATTAGTATGCTAGGACAGAAGAAAAGAAAGCTTAGTAATGAAACAAAGAAGAATTTTTAAAAACTGTATAGGATAGCCAAGTGAGGTGCTGTTCTCTTTCAACCCCAGGCCTTGGGAGACAGATGCTTGAGGATCGATGTGAGTTGGAGGCATAACTGGAACTACTGATTGAGCTCCATTTCAGCCCGGGTTAGATTCTACCAGAAGAAGAAGAGGAGGAGGAGGAGGAGGAGGAGGAAGAGGAAGAGGAGGAAAGGAAGGAAGGATGGAAAGAAGGAAGGAAGGAAAGAAGAAAGAAAGAAAGGAAGGAAGGAAGGAAGGAAGGAAGGAAGGAAGGAAGGAAAGGATAGAAAGAGAGAGAGAGAGTAAAACAGAAAAAGCAATTTCAAGTTGCTATTCTCCCATTTGAAGAATCAGGGCAGAAAAAAAAAACAAACTAAATTAACCAATCAGGCCAGTTTATAACATGATAATGAAGCTTCTTCTGTTTTATTCCTTTATGGATACCTAACTTCAAATACTAGATTAACAAGTTATTAGTGGTTTTTCTACTACCTTAAAAAGAAGCCAGCTAAAATAATTTGCAACCTTCCTTGTCTATAACACTGATTTCTATTCAACTTGTGTTATAAAGTGTTGTTTGATTATATGTTTTTAAATAAAACCAAACGCAACATGTTAACCCAAAGTACTGTCACTTTGTCTTTTGAAATTATATTAGTTTGATCTAACTGAAAAGCAGGGACCTGTCATTATTGGATAGTATATTTCAGTCAGACATTAAAACATATGATTCAACCTTAGGATTTCAAAGCTGGACTGCTGGCATTAACCCCCGTGGGTTTTGAGCTGAGCTGAGACATGAGCATAGATGTGGTTCAGGATGTCCTGTCTAGCAGTGGAGTGTGAAATTAATTTTAACAGGAAGTGACTGGAGGTGAGGAGATCAGTGGAAAACCTATTAGAAACCTTAGGTAACAGGGAGTAATGGTTGGTATTTGAGAGAAACTAGGAACAGAAAGGTGGGCCAAGGGGAAAAAATTAGATTACCAAAAGAAAAAAGCCTCCTTCTTTCATCCATTAGTATCTATACTGCTGAAATCCATGTCTGCATTTCACATATGCTTGTGTGTAAGGTGAGTGTGAAACTAATAATATCTCAATATTCTATCTCTTTTGCAGCTTTACTTCATGATGTAGAAATTGTCTTGCATTTCTCCGTGTCATATAGCTTAGAAGTTGAAACATTATTTATTTGTTTACTTTGTTTTTTTCAGAGGTAAGGTCTCACTCTCATTCAGGCTAACCAGGAACTCACTTTGTAACCCAGGCTAGCCATGAACTCCTTAATTCAGTTTCCCAAGTGTTAGGATTAGACATTTGCTACTAAACCTAGGCTTGTGTATTTCATTTCTGAGGCAGGACTTCGCAGTATAGCCCTGCCTGGCCTGCTCATTAGGTAGAACAGGTAGACTTATAGCAATCCTGCTTAGAGTTCTTTGGTGCTGGTGTTATAAGCATGCCTCACTGAGTAATATATTGTAACCTAAGTATATGTCAGAACGCAAATGATGGTCTCCACCAATACTGATAAAAATCAAGGTTAAGTATAATACTATGGAAACAAGAAACTTTCTCATAAATTTTCATCTATATGCCCATTATTGCTTAATTCATTTTATCATATATTTAATTATGTCTATTATCACAAAAAGTTATATTTCTCATTTTCTTAGTAAAAGTATCTATGGTGAAGTTCATAAAATTTCCATGGTAATAATGCTTTGACTCAAACATATAAAGAGCATATCATGAATATGACTCTTAGACAAGCAAGCCAAATGTCAACCTCAATTTGACAAAGAAGAAGAGTACATATGAATATTCTGGCATTGTACTGTCTGTTAAGAATTGTCATAAAGTGGTGGCCTATACCTCAATATGATAAAAGCAATATACAGATCTCCTAAAGCACAAATCATCCTCAATGGAGAATGACTCAAGGAGTTCCTGCTTAACTCAGAAACAAGACAGGGGTGTTCACTCTCACCACTGCTCTTTAACATAGTGCTTGAAGTTCTAGCCCAAGTGGTAAGACAGGAGAACAGCATAAAAGGGATACAAATAGGAAAGGAAGAAGTCAAACTATCCCTCTTTGCAGATGACATGATCTTATACATACCAGATCCAAAGAACAGTATCAGCAAACTCCTGAAGGTGATCAATGCCTTCAGCAGAGGGGCAGGATACAAAATTAATACACAAAAATCAGTAGCCTTTCTATATACAGAAGACAAACAATTGGAAAAAGATATTAGAGAAACTGTCCCATTCTCTATATCCTCAAACAAAATCAAATACCTGGGAATATCAGTAAACAAGATAGTGAAAGACTTATATAAGGAAAATATTGAAACACTCAAGAGGGAAATAGAGGAGGATGTGATGAGATGGAAAGATATTCCATGCTCATGGATAGGGAGAATCAATATAGTAAAAATGGCAGTCCTGCCAAAAGCAATCTACAGAATCAACACAATGCCAATATAAATCCCAACCTCCTTCTTCACAGACATTGAAAAAATAATCTCCAAATTTATTTGGAAGGGTAAGAGACCTCGAATAGCTAAAACTATTCTGAGCAGAAAAAAATTACACAGGAGGTATCACCATACCTGACTTTAAAACATACTACAAAGCCATCGTAACTAAAACAGCATGGTATTGGCAGAAAAACAGACAGTCTGACCAGTGGAATAAACTCGAAGACCCAGCCTTTAATGCAAATAACTTCAGCTTCTTAGTCTTCGACAAGGGTGCCAACAATGTATGCTGGGCCAAAGATAGCATCTTCAACAAATGTTGCTGGACAAACTGGATGAACACATGCAAAAAAACATGAAATTAGACCCACTCCTTAAACCATGCACACAGATCAACTCCAAAATGATCAAAGACCTCAATATCAAGCCTGTAACCCTGAACACCATGAAAGAAAAAGTTGGAGGAACCTTACATGAGATAGGAGTAGGGAACAACTTCCTGAGCAAATCTCCAGT
>PVHP010007116.1:0-57860 GCA_004024765.1 Zapus hudsonius
GCATTTAACCACTGAGCCATCTCCCCAGCCTCCTAGCCAAGGGATCCTCAACTCCCCCCTTAACACCAGCCCTTCTTCTTCTTCTAGGGTGTCTCATTCCTTCCTTCTCACACCTGCTGTCTCCTCTCCTGTCTGCTCTTTTCTTCCCATTTTCCTCTCCCCATGCTGCCTTATTTCCTTGGGGGATACTATTCCTGAGCAGTGTGATTGCTCTAGCCCACCATATCTTCAGTGTTTTCTGTCTTTGTCGTTCTAGTAGTAGAACTGTTAGGGCTGGTGGCTAACCAACCTCTCTCTCGTCTCTACTTGAAGAGGGACACCAGCTGAGTACCACTCCTCCCTTGAGCTGCTCCAGGACAAGGAAAGGAGCACATACCCAGCTCAGCTACTTCTGGATTTCCTCTCTGTAGCAGACAGCCTGTCTGCAGGACACATGTGTCCTGTTTGTCTCTGCCATGTGGTAGGGGGCCTCTCTGTGGGAGATGCCTGTGGATGTCCAGCTGGGGCAGGAATGGATGGATGGATTTGTTTAATTCAGGAGGGAGGATTAGCAAACCCACTCAGCCACAGCTCGAAAAAATACACTCCAATTTGTTTTATGGGAAGCAAAGCTGATATTCTGCTCTGTGACTCCTGTGTTTAGTTCTCAGCTGGGAGGGGAAGAGAGGTGATTTTTTATTGACAGCCTTAATCCCCCTTCAGGCAGCTCTCATACTACTGGACATAATGGTGCTGTTACTGGGTCTGGAGGGGCTAAAACTATGTGAGCTCCCACCTCGGTGGATACACACGGCAATCCTTTTAGTCATTCCTGAAGACATGTCCACCAGACTCATCTGTGTGTACATCTCTCTGCCCTCTTTCACCATCTTCTCTCTCCCAGATGACATTAGCCCCCTAGAGTTAAATCACTGTGAGTGGGTGTTCAGAGGAAGACTGGCTGAATGTTTCTTTTAGGAGCATTTCAGGAAAAAAAAGACATGGGGTCCTCTCCCCAAGTCTCCACGGCCTTCCAGATCTCGAATTCTATCGGCCTCCTGAGCAAGCCCCACTCCTGAGGTCTGAGCAACTGGTTATTCACCACAATCATCATCCAACCAATTTCTGCATCAAGAAGACATTTTAAAAAGAGAATCCAAGCGGGGTATTCTAAGGCATTTTGAAATACTTTTTTAATGGCTTTTCATCAACAGGATCAAAATATCAATGTGGGCCAGAGTGAAGATTAAAGAGGCAGATGTGGTAGACGTCAACTTCCATTTCATTTTAAACATTTAAATCCGCAGCGGTTTATTGCATAGTTATTACGTGAGGAGGAATGCTTAAAGTGCCCTGGAAAGAAAGGGCTTATCAGGCGTTGGATTCTTATTTTCAAGTGAGAGATGCCCAAAGAAACAGGCACATGTGAAAGTCCAGTACAAAGAGCCACAGGAGCACTCACTCAGCCTCAACCTCTCTAAAGGGCAGACAACGATGGTCCCTACGTGTGGGCCTGGTGTGAAGTGGGATTAAGGGGTGACAGGCAACCAGGCCTGTGAACTTAGGACCTGCACTGCTTCATCTCTCTTTGGCTGATCGGCTCTCCTGAGAATGTGAATTCTCTCATTCGATTTCTCCACAAGGATCTCCCCGTTCCCAATTTTCACGTGTTCAACTTGTTATTTGAGGACACTGGACTCTTTCTCATTTGCACTTGAAAAAATTCCCAGGAAAAGATCTCTATTGGCTGGCCTAGAGTCACATTCTTTCCCAGTGTGACAAAAGATATAGGACAGAAAGGATCACAAATGTTCAGTAAGTGAAGGGAGACATAGGGGAGCAGCAGTTTCTCACAGGAGGAAGATATGACTCCTTAGGAGGGGACATGGGCACTGGAATACTCACTGCATTCCAAATTGGATTGGACCTGAATATTCTCTCCAAGTTTTGTTCCCAAAGAGCAGAATACCAGATTATTACTACCCATTTAAATATATCCCACATAACTGATCAAATTTAGCTTTTGCTGTTAAGATAATCTTTAAAATATTTTTGTTTACTTGAGAAAGAGAGAGAGACAGGGAGAGAAAAAGAGAGAATGGGGGGCCACGCCAGACTATAAACAAGCTCCAGATGCATGTTCCCATGACTTTGTATATCTGGCTTTATGTGGGTGCTGGGGAATTAAATCCAGACTAGCAGGCCTTGCAAGCAAGCACCTTGAACCACTGAGCCATCTCCCCAGCCCTTGGAAGCATCTTTTCAAGCATAACTCCTCACTAATAAAGAAATTGGAGTCTAATTCTCCACTGTGAGATGTTATGATCTAGAATGGCTAACTCCAAAGACTCCACTGCTTTTGAAACAGATGTGACCTCTTTCTGAATTCCAGACCATCAATGCGGCAACTGCTTCTCTTTTCAGGGACTATCAAGTGCACCTGAAGGTCAATATCATGGTGTTATCACAGGAGAACTGAAAGTCTAGCCAACCAGGAAAACTATCTAGATTTCAAGGACTCTATTCCTCTGAAAATTATTGAACTATTTCCCAAACTACTTAACCTAACCATAAAACTCATGTAAGCATTAAAACTTAGTTCTATTGACAAATCGTTTTCCAATATCTTTCACTAATTGTTTTGGGGATTGAAAAAATAGTGTTTATTACATCAGAACAAAACTGTTTAAACCACCCATCATGGTCTATTAAATGATATCTGTATATTTGACATGCAAAGTAGCAAGAACGATGATAAAATGTGGTGCATGGGCTGCTATGGATTTTATACTAGTTCATGATGGAATAAATGCAGAATTGAAATAAACATAGAAAAGTATTTACTATAACTGGTCATGGTAATCACATCCAATGATGAGAACAGACTGATCTCATTGAACAGGGAATACACCACCTTGGGTGTTTTCCAACCGACATAAGTTGTATATTGTAGTTTAATTAACAGAGTATAGTTACATTATCAGTATGCTCTGGAATATTAGTTAATAATAATGTTAATAGTTATTAGTAACTAATAACAATGTTAATAATAGTAACAACAGAAAAAAGGAAATCAAACACAATGAGACACTACTTCATACTTACTAGAATGGCTATTATTTATAAAAAAAAAAGGGGGGGGGGCTAGAGAGATGGATCAGCAAAGCCTAATGACCTGAATTTGATTCCCCAGTGTCCATGTAAAGCCTGATGCACAAAGTGGTTCATGCATCTGGAATTCCTTTGCAGCGGCTAGAGGCCCTGACAAGCCCATTCTCTCTCTTTTCTCTATCACTGTCTGCTTGCAAATAAATAAATAAATAGATATATTTAAAAGTAAGGATGATACAGGCTGGAGAGATGGTTCATTGGTTAAGGTACTTGCCTACAAGGCCTATCGACACAAGTATGATTCCCTAGTAGCCACATAAAGCCAGATGCAAAAAGTGGCACATGCATCTGGAGTTTGTTTGCAGCGGCTGGAGGCCCTGGAGTGCCCATCCTCTCTGTCTGTCTGTCTTCTATATCCCTCTCTCTCCGCTTGCAAATAAATAAATTAAAAAAAAATAAGGATAGGTAAGAATGTGGAAACACAGTGTTGCTAGTGGGAATTTTAAATGGTATAGCTGCTCTGCAAAATATAAAGGGTGATTCCTCAGAAAAACAATACAGAACTACAGCATGATCCAATAATTTACTTCTAAACACATACTTGAAAGAGTAGAGAGGAAGGGCTAAAATGGCAGCTTGATCCATTGATCACATTTATAATGGCTCGGAGGTAGAAGCAATCCAAATGTCTACTAGCAAATGGGTAAATAAACAAAATGTGATGTACAAATACAAAGGTTGGGCTTTGAGAGAAACGCTACATGTTACAATGATGGGCATTACACTTAATGAAATAAGACAGACCAACAAAAGGCAAATACTGTACTTGTACGAGGTCTTGGAGTGGCCAAGTTCATAAAGCTGGAGAGGAGAATAGAGGTTATCAGGGTCTGAGGGAGAAGGGAACAGTTTCAGTTTGTGATGATGAACACATTCTGAAAATGGTCCATATCCCCAGAATTCACCTGTTGGAACCTAATCCCACATTAGGGTATTTGGAAGAGAGATGTGTGGGAGATGACTAAGTCATGATGATAGGCCCAGAATGAATAGATTTTTAGATGAAGAAGATTCTAGAGAACATCTCTATCCCTCTGCCACATGAGCTTAGCAAGATGGCCATCCATGAACTGGAAAGCAGGCCCTCAGACTTGGTGTTAGACTTCCCAACTGTGAGAAATAAAGTTCTGTTGTTTATGAGTTTTGTTATAGCAGCTTGACGAACTAGACAAATGGATAGTGACAATAAGTGCACAACTTCCTGAACAGAGTTAATGTCACTGAACTCAACATCTACAGATGGTTCTTTTATTATGCATTTTGATATAGAAAGAAGAAAGAAAAGGAGGAAAAGGAAGAAAGGAGGTAGGAAGTCATTACCAGCAATAAAACTTGTAATGTTCCCCATCACATCACTCAGGAGTACATGCCCTAGGAGATTCTATATCAAATAAAATGGAGCAGAGGTACTGTACCATATCTCCAACTTAGATTTGCAGTTCTGACTCAACCCAGGATTCCCTGTGCTCACTGGACTTCACAACTCTTTGTTTTGCCATTTACTTTCAATGTCATAAAACTTTAGGAATGCTGGCTCAGAGGAGTGGCTGAAACAGGGCTCAGACTTTCACATGATGCTCAAACCAGACTGCACTCATCATCACTTTTCTCCTGTAGACCATAAGCTGAAGCTGGCCACCTTCTCTCAGTCCCTCCACTGGCGATGCCAACCCCGAGTCATGGGAGGCTCCCAGGAATCCAGCAACCAGGGCCAGATCCATCCCTGCACCTCCCCCCCCCAAGCTTCACGAGAAAGGATGCATTTCACACTTACCTCTCCAGGGCTGCAAGTTAAGACAATGATTTACTAGTTAGTGGTGACCCCCGGAACAAAGTCCTTCATTTTGTAGGTCAGGCATGTGGATGACATTAGAAAAAGAAACAAGCTCCCAGAGTGTGCAATGCTGGAGCCATATTGACAGAGTCCAGTACCATCACTCCTGTCACATTTACAGGTCACAACCTCTCCACCAAGGAGCCTAAAATCCAGCAAGAAAGGAAATACCACAGAGTAGAATCTATAAGCAACCTTTACACTCACACCGTGACCTGAAGTAATTTGATACTTAACATGAGAAAAAAGAGATCACTTAAAATGTTCTGGTATTAAAATATATGTGAAAAAGAGGAAGTAGGAATTCAAAGCAAATGCTACAAGCACTCCTTTTATTCTTTCAAAGTCTATCAGGTTCTTAACTGAAGTGGGGCTGCTCCCACTATTGTAAATTTTTTCAAAGTAATTCAAAAAAGGTGTGGAGGGAGACTGTTCAAATAACCGTGGATTCTCCACTTTGTAATCATGCACAAGTGGAAACCACATTTTGTCTTCAAGGACTGTTTTTTTGAAAAGCATATTCAAAATAATAAATTTTCCATGGATACTGGCTTCCTTTCTCCAAGTTAAGCGTTTGGCCTAATTTATACAATAAATTCAATGGGCTGGTTATCTTTCTCAAATAGCACCTCGCACATTCCTGGCATCCAAGTGGAGTTCACACATTGCCTATGCTGCTGATGTTCCCAGAACAACATGTATGAGACAAAAATGACACCCAGGAGGGGGAGGAAGGAAGAAAGGTGAACAGAGGAATGCAGAGAGCCACTGATGTGTCTGCAAAGGACCCTCTTTTCTAAGCACTTGGGTGTTTGAGACCGTATCCATGGTACCTAAGGTCAAGAAGTACTGAGACCCTAGAAGGTGTTTGGGGTTTGGTAACGCCCTCATTTAATTCTAGCCTTAATAACAGCCTTAAAAACATTTGCTGATGTAGAAACAGATCCTGCTGAAAATGAGTTCTGCACATTTTTTTTTGATAAATGTGAGTTTCATTTTGGGATGATGAGAAAGTTCCAGAAGTAGATGGTGTCAAGGCTGCTCAACTTGGTGAATGGGAATGCCACTGAACTTAAAATGGTTCCAATGGTAATTTTACATTCTGTGCAGTTACGTCCTGAGGTCACACAGCATGTCTATAACAAGGCTAAGAAGTAGTCCCAGTCTGATTCAAAAACCATGTCCTAGAAATGACAAATATGATGACAATGAGCACAGATAGTACCATCCTCACCAATGACATCCTGAAAGATTGCCGTGGGCCAGATGCTATTCTAAGCAACTAATATCTGTTTACAAACTTTAGCCTCCCATCTTATGAAGAGAACATTCTCTGACTCCGTTTTCCAGATGGGTATGTGAGGTACTCAGAGCGAATACAACTTTCTCAGAGGCACAGCTGACACATGATGGAGTCAAATGCAGGCCACATATTTCCAGAGCCCCCCCCCCTCTTTTTAACATAGTAGGCAATGCCATACTAGTCATTGCCCCCTAGAGGGTAAGTTTTGGCACATAGCATATAAAGACATGGTCTCAATACGATGTCCCAACCGAGAATGTCAGGCGGCTGTAAAGAATGCTTGGATGAGCTTGTGAGAGTCAATGCACATCTAATCTCCAAGGAAAGATATTCTAAAGGCCTGCTCAGATCCCCACTACCACGGAGAGGTCCACACGCCTGTGAATCATGGTTCCTCGGCACCATCTGGACCACGATGGTGGCAATAACATATATACCAGTCTGGGCTATGGTTAAAGCCTACGATTAACTCTCCATTGCTTCATGAGTTACCAAATATGGGTTCAGACTCAGGCATCTGCCCACTATCTTAAGACTAGCATTATGGCTACCAACCACAAGGTATTCGGTAAGTTTTTAAAATATCACTCGCAACAGTTTAAACAATGTGCTCATTATAGCAGTATTTGCATTGACCAGTACATGGAAATGACCTAAGTGTCCCTCTGTCAGTGAACACAGATGGTGCAGTTATATATGATGAAATACTATTCAGCCCTCAAGAAGGAAATCCTCTTTTTCGTGACAACATGGATGTACCCAGAGGACAATGTGCTATGTGTAGTAAGCCATACATAGAAAGACAAACATATAATCTTAATTACATGTGGACTCTTTAATGAAATTTAAGGTTACACAGAATAGCAGTGGGTGATAGCAGTTTTCATGGGCTGGAGGAAACAGACGATAGTCGCAGGTTTCAGATATAAGATAAATTCCAATGACCTAATACATAGTATGGTAACTATACCTAATAATACTACATTGTATACTTATGCTTTGCTGCTAAAGTAGATGGTTACACATTCTTATGACACATATAGGAAAGATAACTATATAGGGTGATAGATGTGTTAATTGATTGTAGTCATTTTACAGTATATTCATATATCACATCATTATGTTGAATACCTTAAATGTATGTAATTTTACTTATTAATTATTCATGAATAAACATGTAAAATAAATGATACCATTCTTTAAAGGCTTAGCTCTGAGCCATGTGGTTCTGAAGTCCTCATTAACACTAACTCTTCATTACTTTTCCAGTGTCCCCAACATTACTTGGTATTGTCATGGCTTTTACTTCTGGGGTTAATTTTGGTCATTTCTACTTTACTAAGAAATCATCCTTTTGCTGCTGGTTTTTTGACTTCTTAAGACAGGTTTGCTTATGTAAGTCTCAAAATAATTTCCATTTATCTTGTATTTTTTTTAGTTTGCTAATTTTTCCTCTTTTTTTTTTTTTGCTCTTACTATCTCCTTTGTTCTTTAATTAAGCTTTCAAGGAATTTATTTAAATTATTGTTTTTTTTTCCAAAGAACAAGCTCTTGGAGTTATGTATCCATTATTCCATTCCTTTAAATTTCAGCTTTTATCTTTATTAATTCCCTCTATCCAGACACTCTGGCTTATTTTATTCCTCTTTATTTCCTAAGCTGAGCTAATACATTGCCCTATTTTCTCCATTCTTTAATAAGAATAAAACATTTCCTCTGAAGGCAGCACTCCCTGTACTTGGAAGTTTTGATAACAAAACAGCCTTTTCCCCTTTCTTCCTGATCAATTTAACATGTTGGTTTCCTTTTTGGTCCCAAGGGTTATCAATGAGTGTGTTTCAACAAGTGGACAGTTTTAAAAAATATTTTTATTTATTTGTAAGGAGAAAGAGAAAGTGCACCAGAACCTCTCACCACAGCAAAGGAACTCCAGATGCAGGCACTACTTTGTGCCTCTGGCTTTATGTGGGTACTGGGGGATTTAACCCAGGTCATTAGGCTTTGCAGGCAAGTGCTTTAACTGCTGAGCCAGCTCTCCAGCCCAGGTAGTTTTTTTTTTTAATTGCTTTGTTTTATTCTCCTTCTCATTTTATCATGACCCTTTTTTTGAGCTTTTGATGGGTTTCTTGGTAGTTAAGTACATACTGGGAAGGAGGGAGACATTACTGGTCCAGTGGATGTTTAATGGTCTATTTTTATATTGGCCTACAATCTTTGGAATTTGATATGAAACTCATCTATTTAATTGTTTCATAGAACCTCTAGTATAGATGCAGTAATAAAAAGCTTGAAGTATATGATAGAAAACCTGATGTCCTCCCTTGATAGGCTTGGGTCTTAGAAATGTCAAGCAGAAAATGTTCATTGCAGTTGGGTTACACAGGGAGAACCTGTTAAAACCACAACAATCACAAAACCTAAGTGTGCTTACCTGCCCCACCGTGTTCCTAATGGAAATTGAGATGAGCCTTCTGATCTCTCCCTATGCTGTGTCTCCCTAAGAGCTCATCCCAGGTACCCACACAGATAGGAAGCCGTGCCCCTCAGTCCTGCATGGAGACCAGGTCTGGTCAGGCCCATGGACCATACCATATGGAGAAAAGGACACTCCATGACATGCCCGTGACACAGGAGACTCTCAGAGGATCCTGTTGAGAGGCAGTCATCCACGATCAAGTGTCTTTTGAAGCAGTTAAGTGTTTTAAATCCCTTAAAACCTTGCTCGGCTATGTACCGTGGGGAGAGGAGAGGGAAGACATAAAGCAATTTGGCTGTTCTGCTCAGCGCTTTAGAGAAGAGTTTTGAAACTAGAACTGATTGGAAAGGAGATCAAAGGGGTTTGATTTGTTTGATGGTAGACAGACAGACAGACAGACACGATGCAGATTGCTGCTGTGTTAATGGTGACCGTCTGTAAGCCAGATGGGCCGGGGAACCATGTCAAGAGACATCTGACTCAGTGCCACTAGAAAAGCAGATCAAGGGAAAACAATCCCAACAGAGAGCATTGGCCACCTGTGCTTGGAGTTCCAATAACTCAGAAAACTGTAATTACTTCTCAGACCTTCCTGTGTCTGTGTCGGTATCACTGTAAATCAGATGTGGTGATGTTAGGCCTTGGCAATTTTGGTGACTGGGTAAGACTCTCAGAGGCCAGGAAACAGGGAATGGTAATCAGTCCTAAGGTTTAGATGTCCAAAGTCAGGTATTAGCACAGAAGCTGGCCTGTGGGCTTGCATAATCATTTTTGAATTATTTTTTTCTAAAAAGCCTACTCTTAATCTGGATATCTGACAAACAAAAAGAAGAAAACCAAAAGAGAAAGAAAACCTGCATTCTTCCAGAACATTCTATCAAAGCTTTAGTTCCACTAAAGCATTGTTCATTTCCTTTTTTTAAAAAAAAATAGTTATTTAAGCCAGGTGTGGTGGTGCATGCCTTTAACCCCAGCACTCGAAAGGTAGAGGTAAATGGATCACAGACGCATGTGCCACTTTGTGCATCTGGCTTTACATGGGTACAAGGGAATCGAACCTGGGCTGGCAAGTTTTGCAAGCCAGCACCTTTAACCACTTAGCCATCTCCCCAGAGCATTTACGTTCTTTTGTTAACCTTTATTCTTCAGACATATAAACAGGTGATCAATATATGGGGGAAGGAAATTTAACCAACTCTAAAAATTTAGGTATAAATGTAAAACCTTGGCATGAAAATAGTTTTACGCATCAGATTGGCCATGATGAATAAATATGATAAAATTTAGTTTGGGGGAAGGTCTGAAAAAAGTGATAGCCTCAATTCAGCTAGGAAGAGTAAAAATTGATTCTACATCATCTTTCAGAAGGGTGATTTTAAAATAAGTGTAGGCCCAGGATCATTACAGAGACCTTTAATTCCAGCATTCAGGAGGCTGAAGTAGGAGGATCACTGTAGGTTTGAGGCTAACCTGGACTACAGAGTGAGTTCCAGGTCAGCCTGGGCTAGAGTGAGACCCTACCTTAAAAACAAACAGCGATAAAAAGTGCCCAAAGCCTTAGGGTTGTGCATTTCTTAGACATTGTAGTTCAGCTTTCAGTAATCAGTTCTAAAGCTATACACACGGATCATTCACAAAGATTTTCATAAACCATTATCCACTACACCACTCATAACCAAGACAACGTACACACAAGTACACACCAAGGGTCCTCTTAGAGGCAGTATGGGATATGCTTATGTCAGAAACCATTGTAGTTCTGTTGATAACTCTTGTATTAGGCATTATAGACACTCAACCTTCAAGTCCAATTTACACTGACATTCCAAAACATATATAAAAAACCATTCATAATATAGAATTGAATTACTCAGAATAGGTCTTATGAACATTGGGATGGATAACTTTTCCAAGTTACTTTTCTATGTAAAAAATATATTTTATATAAAATAAATATTATATATATATATATATTTCCTCCCTTTCTAAATTTTTTTTGACATTTCTGAGTAGGTTAAAAAATACAACAGAAAAGGACATACTGGACAGTGTCCTTCCTATTGCTGTCCTCCAGCCTCACCTCCAGTGCAACTAAGTTTTATTTTCTTATATATATTTCCAGAAATATTTTATGCATATGCATATGTATATGCAAATCCACTTACCCACATTCCAATTTTCATCACCTTTTTTGAACCCAAAGTAAGTATATATTTTTTCAAATTAATCAAAGATAAAGAATGCCATCATTCATTCTTTAAATATTTATTCATTTATGGGGCTGGAGAGATGGCTCAGCGGTTAAGGCACTTGCTTCCAGTGCCTAAGGCCCTGGGTTCAATTCCCTAGTACCCACATAAGCCAGACCCACAAGGTGGTGGCCCTGGTGCTCGCTCTCTCTCTCTCTCTCTCTCTCTCTCTCTCTCTCTCTCTCTTTCTCTCTCTGTGTGTGCTTGAAAATGAATAAATAAAATATTTTTAAAAATAAAATAAAAAATATTTATTCATTTATTTGCAAGCACAGAGAGGTAGAGAGAATAGAGACAGAAAAAGAGAATGGTGCACAAGGGCCTCCAGCCGCTGCAAACCGAACTCCAGATGCATGCACTGCTTTGTGCATCTGACTTTACGTGGGTACTGGGGAATTGAACCCAGGTTGTTAGGCTTTGCAGGCAAGTGCCTTAGCTGTTGAGCCATCTCTCCAGCCCACATGCAGGCATAAACAACAAGGACCCAGCAGAGCTCAGACTATTCTCTTACACCTTTGGATGGGAATTCATATCTGTCCTCAAACAAACTTTGTGGCTGATGGACACCAGGATCCACCCCCAGAGACACCTCTTCCAGCTAGGTGGCTGGAAACCCAAGTTACAAGTTTTAATAAAACATTCAAACTACCATAACACATAAAGCCAGATGCCCAAAGTGGTGCATGCATCTGGAGTTTGTTTGCAGTGGTAAGTGGCCCTTGCACACCCATGCATGTGTTCTCTCTCTCTCTCTTTCTCTCTCTCTCTTGTGTCTTATAAATAATAAACAATTTAAAAATATCAAGTAAAAATAAACAAAAGCACTAATAATCACAAAAAAATGAAATAGCCGAGCCAAAGGATTATCTGTATTTTTTATTTGATAGAAATTTACAGATTGCCTTCCAAAAGGGTTGTCATCATTTTCATTTTTTCTGCAATAAGCAAGCATTACTTTTATAAGTTAAAAAAACCCACTGCATTCAAAGTTAGAAATTTTGCAATATGCAGATTGAGAAACTCTCAAGTATTCTTAATTACAAGCACAAAGAAACAAAAGACTAAATCATTACAGTTGGGACTGTTGAACCTATATAGAAGTTCCAAAACAGAAGAAATGGGTGCAAATGAAGAAGTTGCATAGTCTGAGGGTATATCCACAGGCTCCTTGCAGATATGCTTCTTCCTAATGTCACTGTGTATCTCCCACCTTCTTTTGATTTGGTCTCTGACACTCTTAACCACCTAGCTAAGTTAGACAAATGGCTAACCAGAGCCTATTTTCCTTTACTTCTGGAGAGCAAAGAGTTGTAAAAAGGTTGTTTGACTTCTTGGGCTGGGCAGTTATTGAGGGACCACCAGCAACCCTTCAGCTACTGGACCCAAAATAAGAAGTTTTCTTCTTGCAAGATCAGTAGGCTGGGAATATTGGCTAAAACTGCAACACCTCCAGATTGCAAGAGGCGAATATCTATTCTACCAACACAGGCTCTTTCCTGCTCTGGGAAGAAAGCCACAAATCCTTTAACTTATAAAATGAAATGTACGCTTGCCAAAATATGTTTTAATAATGTTATATATTTGGGCCATAACCTAAAACATCTTCCTGCTACTCACAAGACATATTTGACCTGAGCTTACATTCATCGTGTAAACTTGTCTGCCAAGAAGTTGCAAGATCAAGCACAGAGTGTTCCCAAGCATCGGAGGCAGGATTTTTTACAAGTGTCTTTGTAAGAATTTCATATCCACACCATCAAACAGCATCGGGAGATTATTTCCAAAAGACTACACAGCAAATGAATATGACTTTTAAATTCTGGACTTGTAATGAGTATGTGAAAAGCTGACACATAATAAATCGTTATCGAATGATTGTATGTCGGGTAAGGCAGACACTGACCTGTGGAAACCATACCTGATGACGTAATAGAGAGCTACTGGCCAAATGGCACTTGCTCAGTCTTGGTGGTGATGATGCCTGTAAAAGCCAAAGGTCTTAAAAATGCTATCCTCACTGGGTACAGTTGCACAAACCTGTATTCCCAGCATTAGAAAAGCTGAAGGAGGAAAAGCATGAGTTCAAGGCCAGCCTGAGGTATACTGTAAGACTCCATAGATGGAGGGAAGATGATGGATGATTGATAGATGATCGATAAGAAATCACATCCAGTCAGTATTTTCATACTTAGTGTAGCAACTGGTCCACAGTGACAGATTAGTTACACTTGAACTTTATTAATAGACACTGAGATTATTTATAATATTTTGCTACTAAAAATATGCCATAAAAATAGAATGTGAACAAGAGAGTGAGAGAGATTTTATAACTAAGGGTGGCCCCTTTGAGACAAAAATACTTAGAAGTGAAATTGTGCTAAATATCTCAGACCATATTCTTTTCTTTATAATGGTTTATAAACAATATAATTAAAATTAAGGTCCTGAGTAGGAAAATGATTTCCCCAAAGTCATATGGCCAATCAGTGGTAGAGCAGGGTATTCAACCCGATCCCCAATGCGCCGTGTACACTCCACTAAAACCCAAACCAAACGTCTCCATTGCTTAAATCCAACACACTAACCAATGACAGAAGTGACAGTAAGGTTTGTGGAGTCATCTAGTGAGAGGTCTGGATATGACCATCTATAAAGAGGCTCCTGGACCATCTTCCACATACGCGCAACACATTTTGTCCTTCTAAAATTTTTCACTCGACGACCCCTGCCAGATCCCACCTGAGTCTGGACAATAAAACCTGTACAAACAAAGCCCATGGAATTTCCCGCCTCCAAGGTTTGCTTTAATAAAATGAGGTGGATTTGGCTAATTTGGCACAAATTCCCTCACAGATGGCATATAAAAGGTTTGTCTTTTTCATTACATTATAGATGGGATCTTATGGCAAAGGTCCAGGACTCAGAACTTTAAACATGGTTCTTAAAGCTAATAGCCATCAGTTTTCACAATCAAATCACCGCCCCTCCCCCTTGGGGGCCTTATAACACTGTTCACATGCAGAGTGTATTCCAACCTTTTTGAGGAAGACTTGACAATATGTCTCAAAAACTTTAAAAAAATATATGGGTTGCCTTCGATGGGGCAATTTTACTATTGGGAATTCATCCTCAAAAGCAGACAGGAATAAAAAAGATTTATGCATGGAATGGTTCATAAGCTGATTTATAATGGTTTAAAAAATAGAAACAACCCAAATGACCAACAAAAAGAGTATCCCAGTAATTTATTATACGTCCATGTGGGAAAATGGTTATATAGCCATCAAAATAGTGTTTTTAAAAGAAGGTTTAGCAGCATAGGAAAATCCCCATGATCAAGGTCAAAAGAAAATGAAGGCTAGGGAAAAAAATGCTAATTATAACCTTGACCATGCCATTTATATGAATATAAACATGCATAGAAAAAGTAGGCTATAAACCCTGACAATAAAAGTCACAGAGGAGACTGCTACACACATGATATTATTTTATTTCTCATATATTAAAAAATTTAATTTTCATACAGTGATTAAGTATTACAGTTGAGTCCAGGAAAAAAATATGACAATTTCAAAAAATCCTTTCAATTGATTACTGGCACTGCTGACTCTCAGCTAGGGGGTCTTCTGCAGTTACAGCCAACCCAATTAGACATGGTGGATTTCTCTCTTGCTTTCTGTTGTCTGGCCAATTCACTGCATGACAGTGAAACTCAGAGCCATCTTATTAGAAGAATATATTGGTTGCCATGTTTGTTTGGAGAGGATCTGAAAGTCCTATCCTTGCCAAAATTATTGCAGATTTTCTTTATTCCTTGATGTCAAAATTGCCCCATTATTGTAGACAAGCAGATCTTGGTCTCAGGGAATAGACCCTGCGTGGTTTCTGGGAGGTGCCTGGCTTCTTCCTTAAAGGCTGTCATCCAGCTCTTCTTTCAATGTCCCCATTATTGATGCTTAAATCTCAGAAGTTCTAAACTAGCCTAGTTACTAAGTCCTTTCCTAGTTAAGCAAAGTCACAACTAACCAGATACTGAAATAAAAACATGAACTCCATGTACCAGATTCAACTGCAATTCATTTCAGCCCGACTTGCCTCATTCCTTTCTGTGTTTTCTCTATTATGAAAGAATTTGCTTCAGGTTACTTTCATGAGTTTTACTTCTTTACAGTCTGCTATTGAGAGCCTTACTTGCTTCTGTCAGAAAGTCTCATCTCAGATCCTTTTTAACTTACCTCTCTGTCAAATTCCATATCACTTGAACTCTTTAATTTTCCCCTGAAATAATTAAGCTGTTTCCTATATTCTTTCTTTATGGTAAAAACCTAGGACTGTGTACTGGGGATGTGTGGCTCAGTCGTAGAGTGCTTTGCTAGCAGGTCTGAAGTCCTGGGTTTGACCCCACAGTACTGCAGAACAGAAAGAAAAATAAAGCAACAAAAACACCATCATTGAGCAAAAGTGCTGCTTCCACAGTGAGCCGGACAACCTGGGCCAGGGTAATGGAGACAGACGCCAAGGACACTCAAAATGTTTCAAAGCGGAAATCCAGAGGCCGCTAAGAGTTCAACACTAAAGCAGACTTAGAACTCATCCACCATGGCTCAGGGAACTTTGAGGAAGAGGGGTGGAAAGATTCTAAGAGCCTTGGTGGGGGGAATATCCAGAGGCAATGGCCCCCACCCCCACTAACTGCTGTTGACACAACTGACAGCCCTCCATTCCATGGAACATTCCAGCAATCCCACTGAGGAGGGCCCTCAGTGGAATGAGGGCAGGGAGGAGGCAAATGGTGATACACATGAACACATGAACTGAGCACACAAAGTTTCTACTTATTAAAAACTAAATAATGTCAAGAAATAAAATAACTCAGAAAACGCCATCATTGAAACAGCTGTAGAATTTACAATCAGATACACATCTCCTATAAAGCCAATTACAACTACCTATTTAAATCCAATGTGTTGCTAACTGTCAAACATTTTTCCTCTATAGTTTTAACCCCACCCCATGTATGTGCTTATTGTAATTTGAATAGGGCATCTGCAATTCTGTGATCTCTGAAGATGGGGTTGATTGTGGTACATTTGCAGGTACACTTGACTTTGGAAAAGTTCAACAGAACTGAGTTGGCTCAGCGGCTCCAGTTCTCACGATCTCTCTCATGTTCAGCCTCCATGCTCACTCTCTATCAACCACCAAATCCTTCTAAGAACCCCTTTTGATCTTTTTTTCATGCAGAGGCAGAAAGCATTAGAGGTTAAAATATCCTGTTTCTGGTTCCCTATAAATTAAAGGCAAATATAAAACACCCTTCAAGAAATGTCAGGCTTCTGTAGATACTTAATAATGGCAAGGGTAAGTTTCTGTGATGGCACTTCATCTTACCATCTTGACCTTGAACCACAGAGAGAAGGGCCATGTACTTCACCTTTCTGTCAGGCTTTATTTTGGAGACCCACTGTGAGCCTTGCCATTGCCTGTGGTGATAAATTGGAAAACCCATTTCACATTCATGGTCCATTATCCATTAGCTTTCTCTCACCCTCCAAGCACAGGGGTTCACGGACCTCTTAACAAACTGCCAGCCTTTTGTTCACCCGATGGGATACGTTGGCTCCTTCTAGGTTCATGGCTCTCAAAGGCAGCTGAGTCCTCACTGGAACCACACTCTTCTCTGTTCCCTACAACAACTAGTCCAAGCTGTGCTCTTGGTGCTTCCGTGGGACACTTCTCACATATCTTGCCCCATGCGGCACTGAGAAATCAGATAGTGAGCATTTTCATGGACAATAAACTAAGCCCTGTGTCTCTTGCAGTAGGGATGACAGGCAGAGAGTTTGGAGATCCTGAGAAACAAAACTGATGCTTAAACAGTTGTTGCGGTCAGCTTTCTAGTTGCTGCGCAGAAAGAACCCAAACAAAAGCGGCTTGTGGAGGAATGGGTTTATTTGGCTTACGGACTCGAGGGGAGACTCCATCCTGGCAGGGAAAACGATGGCATGAGCAGAGGGCTGGACATCACCTCTGCCACAGCACTGCAAACAGCGGCAGGAAGGTGTGTCAAACACTGGCAACGGGAAGCTGGCTTATAACCCCCATAAGCCCACTCCCAACAACACAGCTTCATCGAGGTTGTAAAACCCAAACTGCCATCAGCTGAGGATCGATCTATCAGAACACATTCAATTGTTTGTGGGGGACACCTGGATCAAACCATGACAACAGTATCAAAGTTGGTCTGGGTTCAGGCCTTTGTCTAGTCAATTCTCCATTATCCATTTCTTGGTAATTTCTACTTGATGTAACATTAGGAAGCACAGAATTCTTCCTTCGGTTATGTCAAGCACTTCTCTCTCACATTCTGTGTATATGTTCATAGCATCATACCTGCAAGATCGTCAGGATGGAAAACTGGAAGCAGGAACAGAAACAGACAAACAGAGAAGACACGTAATAGAAAGGACAGGCAATGTCCTCTGTGCAGCGAGCTAACTAACATGGCTGAAAGACCTCGAATCCCAGAAAACACGTTTAAATGTTTATCCTTATAATCAATTTCAAAGTCAAGCAACCCCCTTCGGCAGTTACTGACTACGCATAGGAATGGGCAGCACCTAGACATGTAGCCTCACTTTCTTTCATGACAAGAAGACAGTTCACACTTGATTACATCCGACCACATTCACAGACAATTCGTCAGCATCTTGGCTCATTTTTACCGGCCTCCTATTTTTCTTATTCATTCTTTCTGAAGGAAAGCCAGAAGAAATAATCTATGTTAGAGTATTTTTTTCAGTATCGGTGTTTGAAGAAATTCAGATCCAAAAATAAGTAGAACGTTATGGCACCACAGATTCAAATACACTAACTCTGTTTGTCAAATTCACGACACACCATCACCAGAGATGGTGACCACACTTGTGTATTGGTGTGGCAGGTTCTGTGTAACGTTCACAGGACAATGACTGCGTTGTGATACTCTATTTTAACATTCTTTTCAGATCATATGATTTATAGAAAAGCTTTCTTTTGTGGTGAGTCCATAAATCCAACATCACTTTTACCTGTAAAGACTGGACCTATTGACCAATTATTCCTCAAATGTCATTTTAAGCCCCCTTGTAAGATAAATGTCAGAGCTGCAAGTGTCAAGGAACTTACCTGTCATCGTGTCTCATAACACTTAACTCCATGACTTTAAAAAGTCTTTCATGAGATGACCAGGTAAGTAAAGAATCAATCCTAAAGATGAACACAGAAAGACCTGGATTCTGGTGTCTTTCTGGGCGAATACTGAGGTACAGGAAATAGTATAATCTTCCTAAACCCAAGTTTCCTTAGTTGTAAAATGTAACAATGCTTACCTAGCAGAGAATCAGTGCAATAACTCAAGACATATCTTTTCATCCAATGATCAGCTAAAGCAAGTAAAGGTAGTTCAGAGCGTGGGCACTGGAATCTCACTCTGCGCTCATTGCCACTGTTATCATTACTGTGATCTTGTCATGATGATTCTCTATAAATGCTTTTCCTCTTTGGCTGAGATCAATTCAGAAGCACAGTCTCTTTTAAAAAGCCAACATCAACACTTACAGAACACCCAAAATACTCTTATTTAGATGTATTAATCTTGAAAACACCTTGACTTTAATTTTATCTCATTAACAGAATACTATGGGAGGAAACAGAAGCACTAAAAGGTTAAATTACCTTGGCATAAACACACAGCAAACAGATAACATGGGGTCCAACTCCAGGGAGATGCTCCCCTTAACTCAGTGTTCTCAACTTCGCCTCCTTTGAACACCTAGCCATATTGTGTTGTTTTTCAAAATTTATTTATTTATTTGTGTGTGTGTGTGTGTGTGTGTGTGTGTGTGTGTGTGTGTGTGTACAGGCACTCCAAGGTCACTTGCCACTACAAAAAACACCAGGTACATGCACCACTTTTTTTGCACCTGGCTTTATAGGGCTGCTGAGGAATCAAACCCAGGGCAGTAAGCTTTGCATTCAAGTGCCTTCAACTGCTGAGCCATCTTCCCAGCCCTTTATCCATTTTGCTTTGGGCTTTGGCAGATTGACAAAACACTTGGCGGTTCACTAAACTTTGTGAAAGGAAGACCCAGTTTAAGAACAGAGGAGCCTGAGCAGGTACAAGGTTGTATAACTTTTGGCAGAGATTTGGGGCACTAAAAGAGCTTTACTAGATGGAATCTAATAGCAGGGTTGTCAGTGGTTGGCTCCTCACCATGTTGCTGTCCAGCCTCAGTGTGCAAGGCTTTCCCGATGAGGAAGTGGCTAATTTCTGATGCCCTTTAGTCCATCTTTGTTTGGGTAACTGAATGTAACAGAAAGTTCTTATTTTTCTCTAGCAACTTTATCTTATTCTGCTATTTGCAATTTTTAAAAAAATATTTTATTTATTCATTTTCAAGCAGAAAGATAGATAGATAGATAGATAGATAGAGAGAGAGAGAGAGAATGCACCAGGGCCACCACCTTGTGGGTCTGGCTTATGTGGGTCCTGGGGAATTGAACCTGGGGTCTTAGGCACTGGAGGCAAGTGCCTTAACCGCTGAGCCATCTCTCCAGCCCAGTTTGCAATTCTATTAATGTATAATTGGCAAATTGTGTGTGATGCTTTGAATATATATATATGTTATAAAAAGGTTGTAATTAACAAGTTAATTAACATATCCATCACATAGTTACCATAGAAAACCCTCACACTACAGCAATGCGGTGTGCCCACTGTCCCTTCTCACTGCTTCTAAGTCTACCTCCATGAAACTGCCTCACTGTTATCGAGGCTCTCTTCAACCCAGTTGTCCTTCAGCACTGTGACATTCCTTCACGTCCGTCCCCAGTCTGCTCCTCTCCCTACCCAAAGCCTCACCCACATGGCATGACCATTGGGAGTGGATTTTAGTGATTGACAGTTGATGGATGGATGAGTCAGACATTGGTTTGAACCCTGGCTCTGCCTCACAAAGTTAGATAAATATCCCTATCGATGGAGACAGGGATAAGAATACCTTTATTATAAGCTAACTTTGAGGATGAAATAAGAAATTCCCAAGAACTTATCACCATTCTTGGGACACAATATGAGCTCCACAGATGTTAGCTGCTAGACATTGGTATTACCATTGTGATGGTTAAGTTTTGGTGTCAACTTGACCTGTTAGCCATCCACAGCAATCTTGAGTGTTGCATAGCAGATTTCCTCTGAATTCAAGAGAGAAGGGAGGCTCAGGGGATTCAGGAAGTCATGTTAGCTGGAAACAAACATCCCTTCCTGAGAAGGCCGTGCAGGACAGAAATTCCAGAGACTCAAGAAGTCAACAAGTCTGGGAAAGGGGTGCAAGACCCCACCCTAGGGCTATGTAAAGGGGAAGGAAATCTCTCTCCTCCTGCTGCCTGTTTTGCTGGTATGTGTGTATGTGTGTGGTATTGGTGATGGCTTCTCCCTCTCTCTCTGCTTGGACCTGTGAAAGGGGGCCAGCATCTTTTGTCATTATGGAACTTCCCCTGGATCTGTAACTTCAAAAAATCCCTTTTTATTGTGTGCATGGCTTGGAGTTTCATCCCAGTGGCATGTGGCTGACTATGATAACCATCATCTTAGCTGTCAGAGTATAGGGCACAAGTTAAATGTCACCTGCCCCTGTGCCAACTTAGGACAGCACAGGGTGGGGAGTGGGGGACGGCTCTCTGCATCCTTCGTTCTCACCACACAAACTCTAAGTCCAGTCCCAAGACAGGGAGCCTAATGTCCACTTTGCTCTTCCCATCTGGGATTTGTAAGTGTGCACTGCTCTAAGCATACTAGTGGCGGCAGGTGCATAAACCCTGTAGAACGTCTTGGAGTTCTTAAAGAAGGATGAAACATATATATGACAATTTTTCTATGAGACATGGGAATTTCTGAAAGCTATAAAATCTCTTTGCAACAAAGAAAACAGACATCAGACAAAGACCAGTTTAGAAAAGAAAAAGGAAAGTGAAATAAAACATACAGAGGTAAGACAATCCATCCTGTGCGTCCAATTCCTCACAGCCTTCTTTTCTAGGGCACCAGCCCATGACAGGGAGTAGAAACCCAGGGAATGTGGGCTCAGATGGCTGATCTTGCTTAGAACAGCATGGCAACAAGCACAAAGCAAAGTTACTGCACGATCCCACAAGCTTCAGCACGGGCAAGACTGCTCTGCAAGTCACAGTCTCAACCTACTCAAGACCTCACGTGGAGATATTCCTCATCCATCATCATTCTTCATATCTTATTCTCTTATTTCTTCTCAATTCATCCTTCACCTAATTCAGACTTCCTAGACATGCAAGAGCTTTCGGTAAGAATTAACATCAGTCGTGTTAACTCTGTAGGTGTCACTGTGAAGTTGAAGAAGTAAGACTACTTTGATTTCACTTTGAGCAAAATGGGAATGGGTTCTTTTTTTGATACCTTCACAGAACCAAATACAGACCTTAAACATACTAGGTACTCAATAAACATTTTCTTTTTAAAAAAACAAATTATGCTTGCAAGATAGAGTGAGGAGAGAGAGAGAGAGAGAGAGAGAGAGAGAATAAGTGTGGGTGCACCACCTCCTTTTGACACTGCAACTCCAGATGCATGCACCACTTTGTGCATCTGGCTTTACATGAGTACTGGGGACTCGAACCCACACCATTAGGCTTTGTAAGCAAGAGCCTTTAACCACTGAGTGATCTCTCCAGCCCCATATATATTTTCTTCAGAAATATTTTCAAATTGTAAACAACTTTGCCTTTCATGTCCTTGAGCAATGAAGTTCATATGGTGATATAGTCTGGGTAAGATGTGCTTCCAGAAAATTGGAGGGCTTGGACCAGACAGTGTATTATATCATGGAGAGTGATTAGATCATGAGGTCTCTGTCCCCCAATGAATGGTTATTCCATTGATGAATGCATAATTTAATGGCAGTAATGGGAGATGATGAAAATGAGCAAATGAGGCCTGGTTGGAGGAAGTTGATTACTTACTGTAGTAATGGTGTCTTGGAAAGGTGATATGATCTCCAAATCTCTTCTCCCCACACCCCTCTTTCTTCTTCCTGGATATCATGAGGTGAGCAGCCTGCCCAGCCACCAGTTCCTATTACCAAGATTTTTCCCTCACTTCAGGCCGTAAGCAATGGACCCAGCTGACCCTGGACTGAGACTTCTGAAACCAGTAACCAAAAGCAATCTTTCTAAGTTGTTTCTATCTGATAACTTATAGTGATATAAAAGCTGCCTAACACACACCAGAATGAGATGAGACGCTCTCAGTTCCATTCCTAGTTTGGACAGCAGAACAAACAGGTGAGAGGAACCTCCATTTCCAAGTCTCCTGCCTTTGAACCCCAACTCCACCATCCTGTGTAGGTTGCTTTTTGCACTCAATACTGCTTTGCTCAACAAATGGTGATAAGAATATTATCTATATCATTTAGTATTATCATGATTCATATACCAAGTGTATAAAGAGAGATCTGGGGCTGTAAAGAGCATTTGATAAATGTTAGCTACTGTTTTATTATTTGCTAGATGAGGAACCCAGAGCAAGGCACTTGATTTCTGCTCCATAATTTCCTCAGGTGCAAAACAAAAAGTAGAAACATGTTTTCAAAGGTCCTTCAGCTCCGGAATGGAATAAAGGAAATTGCTAAAGAGCCAGGCACTTCCAAGTGAGAATCAACAGGGGGCCTGACAGTAAACTTTCTGTTGGTCCTACAAGAATAAAGAAGAGATCAAAGAACTCCACTTTTCATATCCACTAGAGGTATCCTAGGACCAGAGTAATAACAGTGATCTTCCTGGCTAGGAGAAACTGCTGTCGATTACTGACTTCCACGTGGGCCCTTGACTGGGAGGGAAGTGTGCACATCATCCTGCAAGGAATCCGAGAACAGTGTTTCCATACTTTGCAGCACGGGGGAAGAGAGTCGGTGTTTGTCAAAGGCAAGGTGTTTTCAAGAACAACTTGGTATTTTGGGGCTTGATAGACTTTCCCCAGAATTTCATAGAAACCTCCACAGCGTCAGGAAAAGGAATAGTGACAGAAATTTACTGTCTTTTTTTTGGGTATCTTTCACTATGAGTTACTTTTGGATAGGAAAAAAACATTAAAATTCATCACCAAGTCTCTGGTCTGGTTACTTGAATTTGGGGTACTTCCTTCATCTTCCAAGCTACCCATAGTGATGTGACTGTGTATACGCCATGTACATCTCAGAGGGGAAGAACATACACAGATTAGACACATAGGATAATGATAAAGAAGACAAGCTTATTGGGTGCTTAATGTGTGTTCATTACAACGCTAGTTACTTTATGTATGCTATCTCTTCTCCATATCACGACCCCTTAGCTCTGTTGCCACTGTTTCATAAACAAGGAAACTGGGTGCTAGAGAGATTCGGCAAGTGACATACTGTCACAGAGCTGTCCCAAGAGCTAATAGATGATGGTTTGCTACAAGCCTTCAACTAATAACAGAAGAGGAGACAACACAGTGTGACAGGTTAACTTGTACTTTCAAGCAAGTTCCACAGATCCCATGCCTGACCCCCCCCCCCTTGAGTGGGAGGTGTCTGTCTCTAGAGTGAAAACCTGGTCCTGAAACTGATTGGTCAGGGATAGACCAACTGGCTGTCTCTGCTCAGGGCCAGGGAATACTCACTGGAACAGGGAGCTCTCTCTCTCTCTCCCTCTCACACGGCCCAGCAGAAGGACATCTGAACCTCTTCTGGCTCTAGACCTTGGGTGAGGACCCCTGGCCACAGCCATTAGTGGTGAGGGGCTGGGGTTCTTTCCCACATAAATCTTTTTCATCATGATGGGAGCCCTCAGATATCCTTCCTTCTTCTGCATGTTTGACTAATCAGCACAGATTTATAGATACAAATATGTGGCTAAACCCTCTCCCATGTGTTCTCTCCACACTGGTGGCTGAAGATCTCTGTAACTTCCCATTTTCTTTTCAATAGTCTCCCACTGTACCTTATCCTCTGGTGGTCTATAATTTTATAGACCAGAATTCAGGTACTCCTTAAACTCTGAAGTACATTGACATTAGCCGGGTACTCTTTAAATTCTAATCCCCAGCTCTCCTGTTACAACAGTTTAAGCACAGCACTGAAAGTCTGCATGATAACCATTTCCAACACTCCACTTGGTGAATAAAAAAGATCCACCTTCATTAAAATCAGTGCTGCTCGATTTCATCTAGTTATGAGTGTTCCAAGTGGGGAGTTAAACATTTTCTAGTCCTCTATTATCAGTGTGATGACACTGCTCATGTCATTTGAAAGATTTTTCTAGCAGATGCTTATCAGTTCTGGGGAAAGGGAAAATAGGAGAACTCTCCAAAGAGGCAGAAAGAGCATTACCTGCCATAGGTAATGCCATCCAGTACTCTTTGTCCAGTGAGAAGACAATGCCGCCAAGCCTCAGCCCCAGAGAAAGCAAATTCAGTGATCTACGAACACGTCCTCTCATGCTCTCCTCTGCATTTCTCAAAGGCAGCATTTCTGCACCAATAATCATGGCCAGGTCAGCCTATGTCTAAGCCCACACACTAGTGGTAACAATTTTGCTATTTGCTATCTGATCTGACCAGTATACTTTATTGAAAGTATAACTCAATTTTCAAAAGAAATTAAGGAAGGCTGATGGGACCCATGTTCATTTTTTATGACATGTCAATAATATTTTCTTTCTATTTCCTCATTTCACCAGAATTGCTATTCTATGCTCAGACTTCCTGACATTTCTCCTTTTGCTTTTGGATAGAAACTTGGCTTCTTTAACTGTTCCTGGGATGAGGAAAAGTCAAAAACAACTCAGAAAGCCCGGCTCACCCTCATGGCACTGAAAAGGAGGAAACAGAACACTCACCCCCCCCCATCACTCTGCTGGTGGTCAGATAAGATGACTTTTAAAGGAAAGGAAATGAGTTTCTGGAAAGTTCAGACAGGAAAGTAAGGAAGCTCATTAATGTGCAGCGATGGAGAGGTTTCAGGGTCTCTTTCAAAAGAGCTGGAACAGAACTCTTTCTGGCCAGCCCTGGAGCAGGAGACACCTGAAAAAGCCACTCTGGCCGCTCAGTGAACGTGGTTCGGATGCTCAGGACAGAAACAGAGTGAAATCAAATCCCAAGCCCACAAGCAGTAACAATGCTGTCTGGAAAAGGTGAATAAAAAAGATCAGAAATGCAGAAAGTGTTTTATGACTGGAATTCTCTTCAGGCAAAAGCCTTACTGAGGCCTTTGGGGAGATTTCTGTGGATTCTTAAATACCATCCCGAGCAAATGTTTATGGAAGTGCATGCTCTTGTGACATCCTGCTATGTCTTCCCTGTCAGGAGACGTGAGGAAGAGAATTGTGGGGCACTTTCTCATCTGTTTCCCTAAGTCTCTTGCAGATCCAATTCTTGGTAGGAGCTCAGTTATTCAACATTGGTAGAATGTTTTGTAGTATATCCATTTATCTTTTATTCTCTCTCTCTCTCCCTCTCTCTCTCTCTCTCTCTCTCTCTCTCTCTCTGCATCTTCATGATCAACAATGTGAACTTAAGGTCAAAAAACATTTAAAGAAATCTCATAAATGAATTTTTCATATAAAATAAAGCATGCATATAACACACCCCCCTTTGAAAAGCATAAACAAGACTGAGAGCCCCAGGTTCCTTTGCAGCCCTTTCCTCCAAGCCATTCAAACAAGTGTCATGACTATACATTCTAATGAGTTCTTCTGCATGCCGCTCATGCACCACCAGGCTCAAAGAACTCGAGAATTCTCATCATTCGTGAACCAGCCCTGACTCACCAACATGTACAAGGCAACCAGGGCCACAGTTAATTGGAATCTAGATTTTTGTTTCTAACACCTACAGAAAAACTCATGCAGTTCTGCAAAAGAAAACTATAGCCAAGGAAGCAAGACTGCATCTAATATGGCATTTCTAAACTGGAGGGGGGGGGGAAATCACTCACAAAGGACTTCAATATGTGTTGGACAGCCCTTTCTAATCCGTTCACAGTTGGGTTGGATTAAGCAATAATAGGTCAGGAAGAGTCTGGCAACTTCCACAAATCCAAGTCATCACTTGGGTCCTCTCAGGGGTCTGAATTCCTGGGATAGAAACAAGGCCAGAATAGATTTAGACCCAAACCCAAGAATGGTAACAGAAAAAGGGGTGCATGGGGCTGAGCTTTGAGAGAGGAGTCCATCTGAGGAGGAGGCAGAGTCCCTTGCTTCTGAGCCTGTTTGTTCCCTGAGCTGTTACAGCAGTGTGAGGCCTTGAAAGCATCTGTCCTGCTGAGGCAGGAGAGAGCTACACAATCCCTACTGTGTGCCAGGGACTTTGACAATACCTATAGAAAGAGTAGGTGTGGAGGGGAAGGGCTCAGGGAGAGCTCACACAACAACTGGGAAAACTGGTTAGCGGTGAGGGAAAATGAGGCATGAATGGAAATGAGGCATCCTAATGGAGGGACAGAGCAGCTCTGCATTGGGCAGAATGAAATCAGAGAATAGTTGGGATTAAGAAAAAGAAGTCCAGGGCGCACTTGAAATAAGAGGACCTGAGAGAGCGAACTGTCAGTGTGGACTTGGCAGAGCTTTGCTTGGGAGTGTTTAGAGCCCAACAGTGGAAGGCAGAGTGTCATGGAAAGCCCACACTGGGCAGGGCCAGGGCACCCTGAGAGAAATGTAGAGCTAGAAACAGAATGACAGAGGGGAGGTAATTTGGCATAGGGACTGAGTCCCAGATCAGCCCTGTGGAAAGCACAGATGACCCCTTGTGACTCAGGGAGCAGGTTTAAGCCCCTGGGAGGATGGAGAGCAGACCTTGAGGGAATGGGTGCCAATGGAGAAGAGCTTAACAAGTCCCCCCCCCCAAGAGGATGGAAATGGTGGAGGTGGGACCATGCAGCCAGGGTCAGGAATGAGGAAAATAGAGCCAAGTACTTTTGTAGACAGATGAGAGGTGAGGTGAGGGATGGAAAATGTGAGGGAGGCAGGCTGCAGTGTGAGACTTCCCTGGAACATTCTAGAATGTAGAATCAAGACAGGGAGAAGATGCCCTTCTTTGTACAGGGCATGGTGGGGAGGAACAGAACAGGGGCAGTAAAACATCTGAGGAAAAGGGAAGGAGTGGGGCATGGTGGCACTCAGGAAGCTGAGTATGATATCTGTGAGTTCAAGACCAGCCTGAGGCTACATAGTGAATTCCAGGTCAGCCAGGGCTAGAGTGAGACCCTACCTCAAAAATACAAAAAAGAAAGAAGGGAAGGAAACTAAAGGTGCTCTTGTGAGGACTAGAAGCTGGATCTCTAGTTGATTTTTATCATGTTTTAGTTGTAATAACAAGGGTATTAGATTTTTGTCACAGTGTTAAAAACATATTTAAAAGGCAAATAACAAAAGTTGCCCATATATGTAAAATGTCATAACTCTCCCCTGTCCTGCAAAGTTAATATATCAATCAGCATAAAGATCAGCTTTCCCTAGGCTACCAACATAACTGCTCTCTTGGCTAACACAAAACAAACAATATGTATACATTGTGTGTGTGTGTATTATCAGATTGCAGCTGTGTATTTGTTGAAATTATTGTTTAAATGCCAAATCCACTAATTTTAACAAAAGCATCTCTGTTTGCAGTGAGATTTTATATATAGCAGTCCTCCTCTTCACAGCACTAACTCAATCACTCATGAGCTGTAATTATGCCATACACAGAAGGGATGGACAGACAATGGTCTCTAATTCATAGAACAGCAGATGCTCTTTGGGATGTATCTGGCACCACCAGGGAATGCTGGAATGCAGAGTGGAAGCCCACTAGAAGATTCCCGGGGGATGGGGGGCTTCAGGGAGGTGATTTCAACTTCAGGTCTGCCTCCTCTCTGAAGAGGGAAGGAATGGGAAGTGGAATGACACTGGGGACTGAGGACAAAGGGGCAGGAAGTGAGGCTGGGCAGACTGTTGAAAAGAATATGGACTGTATCCTATTGAGAAAAGAATCAATAAAACTTCCAAGCTGGGCCTGGGCCTCATCAGATAGCACTGCCTAATTTGTTTCCACCACTTTCTTCATCAATGGATCAGTGGATATACACTCTTCTTTCGGGGGAGTTTTCACAAGATCTAAGGCCAACAATGTCTTTACAACCCCCAGATACAAGCTTTGAAGTTCTGAGAAGCTCTTGCTGTTATTGGTTTTTAGGACTCTACAAAAAGAGTGAGGGTTGTCACCAAAGCATCAAAGAGTGACCTAAAGGCACCCAGTGTTTACAGTGACTTCCTCTTAGTCTGATATGTGTTTAACACCTATGCTTCAAACTCAAGTAAACTGACACCAGGTCCGGAGGCATCTCTGAGGAAAACTGTGAAGTCCTGTTCCATACTGTGATCAGGACACATAAGCTTTCAGGGGAGGCGAGAAAGAGTCTATGTTGGTGACAAGCAAAGTCAGCTTTCCAGTATTGAGCACTGAGCCTCAGGACCAAAGCCCTCACTAAGTCCCACATTGATTAGACTCACGTGGGGGTTTTCACTCACTACTCCATCTTCTTCCAACAGAGTGTTTGTGAGCGTCTCTTTCAACTGTGCAATATGTGCACAGAATTCTGGGAAATCAAGTTTTCTCATCACACTAAAGTTCTCGTAGTATTTTAATACCTCGGTGTTTTGGGAGTGCTGGGGATTGAACCCAAGGCTTCGTACATGGAAGCAGGTGCTGCGTCCCTGAATCAGATCCCCAACCCCGACAGCTCAGTGTTTAAAAATTGTGGTTCTGCCCAGCATGATGGTGCATGTCTTTAATTCCAGCGCTTGGGAGGCAGAGGTAGGAGGACTGCCATGAGTTGGAGGCCACCTGAGACTACATAGTGAATTACTGGTCAGCCTGGGCTAGAGTGAGACCCTACCTTGAAAAACAAATTCTGGTTCTGCTACTAGGCCCTGGACCTTTTAGGGAATTCTGAATTTCTGCACATTTTATTTATACACAGGAGGTGTATGTTTTATACAAAAATATTTAAATGCCTTTAATTGATTTGGGGTTATTTATTGAAAGAAAATATATTAGTTTAAATTTCCTTAAACAACTTTTAAAAAAGAGACCTAGGATTTTCCAAATTATCCCACCCAAATGCTTATAAATTCTCAATGTTCAGAGCGTGTAGCTGGGGGTTTTTTTTTTTTTTTGTTTCAAATGGGCCAAGTACATGAACTAATACAGGGGGCTCCCTTATATAAACTCTTTTATAGGTCTTGGAACTCATTTTTTTATATTCCTGTTTGCTTTTATGACACTGTAGGTTCATGGTGACATGTTGACATGGAGTCCCCAGGCATCGAGGACAAGGGGCTCCATCCTTTCCCTGGTGCTATGGAAAATTAGGGACCACTTTACAACAGGCTGTTCTGTGATCAGGTCTGCAACAGTGGAAAAGTCAGTGTGTATTTAATCTCAAGATGTGTAAACCTTCACCATTCAGTTCAGTTCAGAACTAAGAACTGGTGTAGTACCCCAAGGAGTAAAAGACACATTCCAAGAATAGCCATTGATGATAGTTAAACATGAGTAGAATGGCTGTCTTTCTGTTGACAGAATAAACACATGGCTCTGGAACCTAGCTGGGTGGTCTAGGTGGGCTTGTTCAGGGGAGATTTCTTGGAGACATGATCCTGAGGTAGGTGTTGTGGAATATGAGTGGTGCCATCTTCTGTTTTGGGACTCTGCTATCTCTCTGTGCTCTCTGTGTCTGTGTGTCTGTCTGTGTGTCTGTCTGTCTATCTGTGTGTACTGCAGAGCAAGCACAGAGCATCTATAGGTAGGTACTTTATCAATGAGCTACGTCCCCAGCCCAAAACTGATTGCTTAGTTACAAAAACATCCTCCATATTCTTAACTTAGAGGCTACTCCCCAGGCAGTCCGCTGAGGTTACAAATACAACAGACGTCACACGATAGAGGAGAAAAGGCTCAGGCTTACGTTGTTAAAGCTCAGTGTTGAATGCAGACCCCCATTCAGCTGCTGCTTCAGCTAACGGACTTGACTAATCTGAGTTTTAGTTTCCTCAACTATACATGGGCATAAATAACATAATGCATCCACTGGCAGATTCCAAGCAATGTATGTAAAGTGTTCAATATCTGGCTCCCAGTATTCAAAAACTAGAAGCTAATGTCATCTGCTGGCTGAGAGCAGGCATAGAAAAGAAGGACCCAGCGAATCTGATCTTGCTGTCATCATGTCACCTGTTACATCATTTTCTCAATGGCTACTTGACTAACTTCTTTTCTCATACTTTTGCTAAAATATTACCTTCTCAACAAGGCCTGTGCTGACCAATTGGCTTAAAATTACACCCACAGTATTCCATGCCTTTGCTTATGTATGGATCGCCTATCAAGCCTTTATTAGATTAGTTGGAGTCATGTATTTTTCCCATTACACTGTAAGCTCCTCAAAGGCAGGTATTTTGCCTAATGATGCCTTTCTAATACCTTGGAGATTCTTGGTATTTGTTGATTAAAAGGAAAACAAAAAAGAACTTCATTTAAATTTATTTTGTAAAGCCAGGCATGGTGGTACATGCCTTTAGTCCCAGCACTTGGGAGGTTGACATAGGAGAAGATCTGAGAGTATGAGGCCAGCTTAAGGTTACAGAGTGAGTTCCAAATCAGATGAGGCTGAACTGAAACCTTGCCTTAAAAAAAAAGTGAATTTATTTTGCATTTTGAACATTGGTTCAACTAAGTTGAGTGATGCTTCCTCATTGTACTCATATATTGAGGCAGTTTAGGGGTGACAGGATCCTGAAAATAAAAGCAAGAAAGGTTCTTGAATCTGTAAGGGAGAATCTGGTTTTTGTTTTGCTTTATTTTTTCCTTCTCTCTTTCTGCCTAAAGGAGTCCTTGCAGCCTGCACTTTGCTAGAGGCCAGGAACGTAAGGGGAGAACCCGCTTTTCTTCCTTCAGCTCTTACTTTCCTAGAAGAGAAAATGAGCTGAAATCACTCCCTTTCCTGAAAATCTGGTGACACCTAGACATCTGCCATCAGGGCTGATTTAACCAGTAAACTCCCTTCAAAGACCCCAAGCTAGGTCTCTGGGTGGACTTCCCACTTCTGGGAACCCCTCCTGCCTCCTCTTGGGCAGGATCTCTGCCTTTCTCCCTTCTCTTAAGCTCAATAAGTTCTGTCTCTATAAATTCTGTAATAGAATCTTTCTAAACCTAACCTTCTATGATCTGTGAATATGATTCATCAAAATTCATAAGACAAAACCCACTGACTTAGTGCAGCTTTGTGTAACTATAAGTTTCTGGCACCCTACTCAATAATATTGCCCACCCAAGAGCCAGGAAAGGCTCCATCACTCTCAAATACACCCTAAATTTCCATAGCAATATCAAGTTCATAGTCAGAGCAATATCAACCACAATGCTAACGGGGTATCCAATAGGGCTTGCTCACAGGGATACAATGCAGTGGGAGGAACAGCAAGATATTCTGGCATAGGTTTAAATATTCCCCACATGCTCCCACACCTAAATCCTTCACACATTGTGCCCGTCAAGCAGAGCAGGGGAAATATGTTTGAACTTTCCATGAAAGCAGTAGGAAATTCTTGCTAAATCCATATCTCCCTGAGTGTGATGTTGATCAAGTTCAAAATGTTCAACAGAGCCTGCTTTTTTGAAATTTGTGGATCGCTTCCACATCCGCTAACTATTCATGCCTTGTTCAAGCCGAAGGTGTCAACATCTCATCCTGGACACCAACTATCAATCAAGTGACAATGACTGGAATGTTAATCAAATGCAGCTGCTCTCGAATGGAACACACAGAGAGGCTTCCATCACAAACAAGATGCCACTGAGCCGATGATGCTTCGAAACCTGATGGCCAAACCATCAACGTCTACCCCACCTTTTGTAACTGGAGCCTGAGCCAAAGACGGCATCCATGCCTTGTTCCCTGCACAGCGGATGATAGCAACGGGAACACCATAAAGATTTATTGAATGGATGGTGGGTGGGTGGATGAACTTATTAATGCAATGCATAGTTCAAAGCCCTTTACAAACCCAACTGACACTGTTCAAGGGTGCGACACTGATGACAAAGATTTAGAGTCGTCAGCAATATTTGAAAATGCCAACCTGAATTTTGCTTTTCTCAAGCTTGACATGCAATGGGGTCAAGGGTGCAATTCACCTGCTAAATGAGGCAAAGTTATCTCAGCCCAAGTAAACAATGAACAGGGCATTGCGTCCTTGGATACAAAGGATTTTCTTGCACTTTTTTTTTTCAATTGGTAAAGCCATAGCGGAGAAAGAACCACGTTGGCCTGAGTGCATATTTTAGAACAATTCTGACATAATGATGGGTAGTCTAGCAATAAAATTTCATAGATAAATCTCAGTCAAGGCACTAGGAAGCATGGCCACATGCCTCTGAAAACCAATCACAACCGGGAAGACATATAGAGTAGTGCTTGGCAACCCCATGCCCCTGACCAACCCTAGCAGTGCCTTCAAGTTGGATGAGAAATAAACATTTATTGCTCCTGAGATCCTGTGGTTATGACAGTTCAAATGCACTACGATGAGTGAAACAAAGGGAGACAGTGGTAAATATTTTGTTTGTTTGTTTGTTTTATTATTTTTATTTTTTTAGGTAGGATATCACTCTACCCTAGGCTTACCTGGAACTCCTTCTGTAGACCAGGCAGACAACTCATGACAACCCTCCTAACTCTGCCTCCTTAGTGCTGGGATTAAAGTTGTGCTAAGGGAAATCTTTTATACATAAAAAGAAACAAATAGGTTCTTTTCTTTAGAAAATGAAAATGGAAGAGTTAATTTCAAATCTTAATATTTCCTAAAGAGAGAAGTTCGGTTTTCTATGGATTGGAGACCTCTGTCCAAAGAATGCATTTTATAGAATTTGAGCTTGGAAACTACAATTTGACCAGCCTCACCCTGGTCTAATATTGCTGATAATGGATCCGGGACAGAATGTGGTAGTTTGATGCAGGGGTCTCCAATAAACTTATGTGTTCTGAATGTTTGATCCCCAGCTGATGGCAATTTTGGAATTGGAACCTTGTTGGAGGTGTGTTGTTGGGGAAGGCTTATGGGGGTTACAGCCAGCATCCCCTTGCCAGTGTTTGGCACACTCTCTTGCTGCTGTTGTCCACCTGATGGTCAGGAGGTGATGTCCAGCCTCTGCTCATGCCATCATTTTCCCTGCCATGATGGAGCTTCCCCTCAAGTCTGTAAGACAAATAAACCCTATCCTCCACCAGCTGCTTCTGGTCAGGTTCTTTGGGCCAGTGGTGAGAGGCTGACTACAGCACACACCTACACATTCAAACAATAGTGCAGGATTTAGCATGTAGGCGGTGCACAATAAATATCTGGCAAAAAAAAAAATGAGAGGAGAATGCCAAAGCTAGTCAGCAGTCCCTGGATTCAAGATGAAAACCTGGTCCTAGAACCTTGACTGAGAGCCCGCCATAAGGGGGCTGTTCACTTTGGAATCTCGAGTTAGCTCATTCCTCCATTCTTCCTTCCATCTCTATCACGGGGTTCCTCTTCATTCCCAACAGAAGGAATCCTTCACTCTCTGACCTGGCACCAGGGACTCTCAGGACTTGGTCCCTCTCTCACTGCCTCCTTCCCTCCCACTGCGGCCCTGACCACACTGCCCCCTAATCTCTTCCTCTGCCTGCAACACCCTGCTACTCTTTGTTTTCTGTCTGTCTGTCTGTCTGTCTGTCTGGTGAACTCAAATCACTGCGACGACTTCTTTCGTTCTGCTTGCCTGAGGAAGCGTTTCCAAATTCCCAAGTGCACTCCCTTAAGTCCCTCTCCATACTCCCACACACCTTGGGACTCGATCCATTGTGACATCTACCATGTCAAATCGAAGGTGTCTGCCTCCCCTATGAGATCATCAAGTTTCCAAGAGTGGAGAGCCACCTCATTAATGATTGCAACCCCGAAGCCACAGTGATGGACACAGCAGTCACATGGTGACTGAAATAAATCAGGGTCCAGCCAGCTGACCTTGACTGAGTGTGACCCAGAGAGGTCAGTGGTCACCCTTCCAAATCAGAGAGAAGAGATCCTTAGAGTGGCCGATGACAAGTGGCACCTATGACCACTTTAAACCCCTTCATGTGCTTATAAATCTTTCAGACTTTAAGAACTGAAATAGTTTCATTTTTTGAACGACTCACTGCAAAGCATTCATGTAACTTCCTGCGTAGGTAATTTTACAAATTGTTTCCATGAGTCCCGAATCTAAATTTTCAGCTTGTAATTCTTTAAGTTGACCTCACCTCTGCTTACACCAACCTTTCAAACAATTATAATGAAATAATGACATAAAATGCAGAGCCTCACAGAAAGCAAACATATTCAACTAAATATTTTTTAAAATCACTCTACCCAGGCTCCTGAGAAGGATGAGACCGGTAAAGAATGGGCCTGTCTAGGAGAGGCAGGAATGAGGTGTTTTGGATAATTCATGGCACATTTTAAGTATTTTTGTCTATAATTTGTATAAATCAATGAGACGCAGCCCAGCAAAGCAAGGAGTGAGGAGCAAGGGAAAGAGAACAGAAGGTGTAAGGAGAGGCTTCAAGAACAAGGGGATGGTCATCAGAATCATCTTGGGCCTTGGGCTTCTAGAACATTCTTCCTCTTGGGTAGATGCCACAGTTGAGAGCCGCAGGTAGGGACATAAGGGAGGGTGACAGGATAGAGAGCCCCACTCCTGAGAGGGCAGCTATGTTTACAGATTTCTCTCCACGCTCATGGACACATGGAAAGACTCTTGTCACGACTACAGCACTTGGCAGATTTTCTTAAAAGGCCAAATCACACATAGTCTAGTTTGGGGGCCACATGTTTTCCATCCGTCATAACTACTCTTCATGGTGGCAAGAATGTAGCCATCCATCGAGGGTGCCTGAGTGAGTCTGGCTGTTTTCCCATATTCTAAAGATACAAGTTAGAACTTCATGTCTTTCTGTGAAACTTCTTTATTTATTTTAAACCCTTTAAAGACATGAAATTCATTCTTAGCTTGCAGACCATGAAAAAAGATGAGAAGCTACTGTTTCCCCAACCCGGTCTTGCTTTATTTCATATCTGTATTTTCCCAGTGCTGAGAGAGAGCAAAGTAGCCTATTCCATGGCCAGGAGAACCTGGCTGAATACTAGGCTATCCATGGTCCCCTGTCACAAGGACTAATCCAGACGACCCATGGAGGAGGTTATCCAGCGGAGTGGGGAGGGGAGGGCAGCGGGGAATTTGGGATAACAACTCATTGTTTGCCCACTAAATATTGTAACTTATTATGGACAAAAAAAAAAGAGAATACAACGAACGGAAAAAAAAAGTAGCCTATTCTGAGAGTCTCAGGAGTGACCATTTTGAGTTGGTAAAAGTTACTTTAATTTTATAAGACAGCAATCTAAAGAGAAGCAGACATTCCTAGGGTTGCTAAATTCCCAGCAATTTTCTAAAGACATTTCTAAAGAAAGAACCAAGTAGTTTTGAATGGCCTCTGCTGAGCTTGGCACTGTACATCAAAGCCGTGATAAACATCCAGATTATGAAAACCCATGGAGTCGATAGACAGTGCTGGAGGGATGGAGAAAGTTGTACTGCTCACAGACCATCTATATTCTTATCTACTGTACAGCTGTCCTGATAACGACTTCAAAACCTTAATTCTCCTCTTGAATGGTATTGCTTTCTATCACATTTGTTGTGAGATAGAAGAAATATTTTGAATATTTGGAATCAGAGTTTGTCTTCTATTGGACACCTCTAAAGAAATTTCTTTTAAAATGATAAACAATAGCCACCTGTTTTAAACCAAAAAAGTGTTCTGGGGATCAAGCTGAAGTTCTTATGCAAGCACTTTACCAACTGATCTGTCTCTTCCACCCTTATTTTTATAAGCATTTCTAGTCATTTGTAGAACAGAAGGGGACATCAGCTAACTAGTTGCCTCCCTCATCTTAGTAACCTTGTCTTTGTGTTCAGAAGCATACACACATCATGTCAGCAGTATGATCCTATTCAGATGAGCCAAATGAAGAATCCCTTCCAAGGACCCTCTTTCTCAATGTTGTATTCCATGTCACCATATGTTTCTGTTCTCCATCTGCCTGTTAAGTGGTCTGTTGCCATGGCATTTAGAATTTACACAAACAGATTCAAGAAAAAGTGAGGGAGAATTGCTACCCATTTCCTGTCAACTGCTATAGTACTTAGAATTTCAGGCCAAGTGGTGTGTGAGTGAGTCCACCTCTGTGTACCAAAGATGGTGAGGTGAGATAAGCCAAGGCCATTCTGTGCCAAGTCGTTTAAAGAAATGGAAGATTTTTTTAAATGTCTAGCAGTATGAAATGGGAAAACCACATCTGTGTACTTTTCCTCTTGATTCAGTCAACTGGTATTAATTGAGTACCTACTGCATGTCAGACATACTGTATACAATTAACCAATCACATTGTACATCAAATTTTCACTCACCTTCCTGTAAACAGGAAACAGAATCCCAAATAGTAGGGGGAGAGGTAGACACTGTACTGACTGCTAAACAGGACAGTGTGTATGAAGCCATCATCGCTTGTGGTGTGGGTACAAAAGTGATATTTTGTTAAATCTGACAACATTATTTGGAATGTGAGACAAATCAGAAACCAGATTGTAATGGAATATTTTGGGAGATAGAATCTATCTTCATATCAGTAATATGTTGATTGCACAGTGAGTTCTATCTGTTTTTACATGTAAAAAGAAAAAGATTTTAAAAATTTATTTATTTTTAAGCAGAGGGAGAGTCAGAGAGAGAATGGATGCACCAGGGTCTCTGGCTGCTGCAAATGAACTCCAGATGCATGTGTGTTTCCCCCCCCCCTTTTTTTGATTTTTTTTTGAGGTAGGGTCTCGCTCTAGCCCAGGCTGACCTGGAATTCACTATGTAGTCTCAGGCCTACTTCATGAACCCCTTTTGTACAACTAGTTTTATGTGGGTACTAAGGAATCGAACTTGGGTCATTAGGTTTTGGAGGCAAGCACCTTAACTACTGAGCCATCTCACCCCAAGATTTTTTTCTAAATATTTTAATGTGTCCAATAACTTAGCTTCTCCCTAACTCACGAGCTGCTTAAAAGAATAGAAAGATGTGCCCCTTGGCATGGAGAAGCATGGACAGAGCCTGGCTTGCATTGTCCTCTGCTCTGTCACATACTAGGCTGGGCTTCATTGGACAAATTGTTTAGCATTCTTGTCCTCAGAGGTTTTTTTCCATGTAGAAAATGCAGGTTGTACTCTATCCTTCCCAGGGTTCCTGGGAAGAAAAGGGCAAAAATGACAGTGTTTAGAATCTGCTATAATAAACCAGAGAAGGGTTAGAACAATGGTGTCAGACTACAGGATTCAACATGTAGCTGCATCCCTCTCATGCATGACCATGATCAAGGATCTCCCATTTCTGAGTCTCAGTGGCCTCACCTATACAAGACCCCTCATCGCATCAATCATATTGGATTATTGTCAGGAGTGAGCAAAAGACAGACACAAAATGCTTAACATGTAAGCAGCTCGCAATATCCATGTAACTAACTACAGCACACAATATCCCTATACCTCACTACAGGATACAATAACCATGTAACTCACCACAGCATGCAATGACCATGTAACTAACTACAGCAGTGCTGGCAGTGGGAGGCTTTCAACAGATGATGGCCCCAAATGACAAGGACTAGGAACTGTAAGTTTCACAGGCAGGACGTTCTTAGGGATCTTTCAGTCCTCTTTCCTTTCACAGATGGGAAAACTCCCCCACACACACCCTAACCCACCCCCATGCTCTGAAAGCAGGGCTTGGCCTGAAACTCAGGTCTTCAGGCTTCTCATCCAGTGCTCTTGGCTGGAAATCTCATTGCATTCCTGGTCCTTCTGCCTCCAGGAGTGATGGGATCATAATGGAAACCAGTTTCTCATGACTGTTCTCCTAAAGGGAAAAACTAGGAGATTCAGGACTTGGGGCAGGTTTGAACAGCCACTGGTAACAAGGCACAACTGAATGTTGTTCTTGATACATGGAACATATATCTGGAAGGCATCAGGATTTAATTTTTGGTGAAACTGGCCAAGCGTTTATAAATTAAAAATACAACCCTAGGAAATCAGGATGACTTTGGGGAATTATAGACTGATCAATTACACTTTGGGATGGGGCCAGGGGATGGCGTCATTAATCAAACCAAACAGCCTGCGTTTCTTTTTTTTTATGAGAACATTTACTAAGAGACTAATTCAGTAGAGTTTTTGTTGGGGGGAGCAAAGAAGTTTTTACAGAAATTTCTCATGAACAAGTCTTCGTAGAAGTGAGCGGAGGGATGTGACTCCCTGGTGAAAGATTTTAAAGGAAGACTTTTCAAAGTCTTAATTCAGCACCTTCTCCAAGTGGAGCAGAAACTGAGAGGGTGGGTAGTGGCTCAAAGGACCTGGAGTGCTTCAGCTGGAGGAGCTCAAGGTAGGTTTATGGCTAAAGCCTCAAACAGGTTATCAGTAAAGAGACGTGCAATGACCTTATACATGGGCAAAGTTCCCATCACTATTTACTGAGCTGATCCATGTAAGTTTGTTCCTCACGGATCAATGAATTAGGTGCTACTGTATTGCCATTTCATGGGTTGTTCATAGAGGTTCAGGAGCGCTGTGAGTGACATTGACACCTGTGACCAGTGCCAGGACCATCACCACTTGCTCTGAGCATGAACTGATCTAGAGGCAGAGGGACCTCATCCAGTAGAGCAAGGTGCAGTCTATCCCATGGTGAGAGGGGGGAGATGCCCACTGCCTGGAACAGAAGCTTAAGTGAGGCAAAACAGGCAAGAGAAGAGTGGTTAACGTACCTTCCTGAAAGACTCAGGGACAGAGACTGAACAAAGGGTTAAAGAGAAGGAAAACCAAGTGAAGAAAAACAAGTCAATTCATCTATCAAGTCTATCCCAAAGGCAGACAAGAATAGCAAGACAATAGGAAAAAAGGATTATTTTCATTAAAAATAGATGAGGGAGGGCTTCTTTCTTTTCTACCTGGAAGGCAGGTATTCATGGTTAAGACATCCGGGAATGTCTGTTAGAAATTTGTTAGAGAATCTAGCCAGGCGTGATAGCACTCAGGAGGCAGAGGTAGGAGGATCTGAGTTTCAGGCCACCCAGAGATTACACAGTGAGCTCCAGGTTAGCCTGGGCTAGGGCAAGACCCTAGCTTAAAAATAAAACAAAAAAAAATACAAAACAAAAAAAGAAATCTATTATAGAGTGGTAGAAATCGTGATGAATGAATGCACAGGTAAGCTAATCAGGAATCATTTCTTATTATGTTAATTGTTAATACTTCCTGTTTGCAAACTGAAACAAGCCAACAATATAAACTATAGCCCAAACACTTAGGACATCAAATAATTAAAAGCCATAATGAATACTCTTAACTGAATGCATTATTTCATCCTCAAACTACTTAGTAGCATAGGTTCCTTGTTCCCTTGATTTTAGAAAGTCAGACTTGTGATCTATTCTAGTGAATTCTTTTCTGATCAAGTATGACAGGCCATCACCCATTTAATGACTAAATGCCCATTTCATAAGTGTTGGAGCTCTACAACTCAAGTCGGACTGTCTTTTCAGAAGTGTACATGTGCAAAAGAATCTTTTATCGTTGAAACTGGGAGAGAATGTCAGAGCCATTGGTCAAGGTCAGCAATGAGCTTAGCTCTGGGTACAGTGGTAGGTAGCTGTCCCATCACTCTTGCTGTGATTTTTCTCCCAAAGCCCTTTGTTTTCCATCTTTGCTGATAACTGCCCTCCTTCGCTGTCCACACTTACTCTCCTCTCATCCTGACAAACAGGAAAAAACCACTCAAGTTCTTTCTTACATAATGTGTTTTCTTACAGGAGTTCCAGAACTCAAAAGAGCCTTGATATTTTTATCTATGCCACTAAACGTCAAAGGCAGGAAATAAAAATATTTTTCTCTTCTGACTAAAATACAATACCCTTTTATGAAGCTGTTAAAAGACTAGAAATAGCAAATTTGGGGAAAATTCTCAGGTGAAAAAGATATGCATCAAAACATTCCATTTCGCTAAAAATATCTCTGAGTTTTTCCTCAGCATTCCAACTTGCATCACACAGAAATCAAGTGTGATGAATGTGTGTAGAAGGAGTGACTCTGAGGTTATAAACAAGGAGCCAGTGTGACTTCTCCTGTGAGTTGGGGATCCCTGTAGGCAATTGTCAGTTCTGAACAGTTGTTTTCAGAATGAAACAAGGCAGGTGGAAAAGGAGAGAGAGAATGAGGTGAAATCACTGCATCCTCGTAACCTGGCAACCGGAGTCTAGATCAAGGACACAAGGGGTAACTTAGGCAAGTTGGAGAGTCCCTGGAGGCTAAGCCTGAGACAGCAAAGCTTGAATATCCTCAACAGGTGCCCCAGCACAAACAAATGAGGTCTCTTGGGAGCTTACCCATGCTGCTGGCAGTGGGGCTGATTGAATGTTCAGAGGTGACCGTGGGTACAACACAAGAGATGGCTGACCCAGGGTGGGCTCCAATGGCACAGTCTCCATGGCAGGAGAGACACAGGAGAAATGATGCGCACAAAGGAAACAGGGCCTTGGGGAGCACGATGAATGCAGTGAATAACTAGGAACTTGGTGATGAAATAACTCAGGAGCCACAAAGCACCAGACACTCCTTGCCTCCACTTTTAATGGCTTCTCCTTACCACATGAAACTCTCCTGAGCTCAACTGCTCCCCTCAACAGGAGCAAAGTAGATGACAGCCACGTTTTCTTCATGTCCAGCCAAGAGAAACTTTGCAGAGTTAAGAACACAAAAAACTTCAAATATCTGGCTACTGGGATTATTATTATTTTTTTAATGTTTCCAGTTCACATCCACACTGAAGAAAATTCACTTTTATTCAAAGGGCCCCAGAATGTTCACAGCCTATGGAGGAGTGGCAGTGTTCTCAAACTCTTTCAACAGCTGTATCTGTGCTCCAAAGGATCACAGATATGGTTCAGAGTAGTTTATCTTTCATTTGGCCCATTCCTAGTCAAAACAAGTCATGTCGAGCCTCTGGTGTAATCATAGGTCTATGACTGAGCAGGCTTGGGGGTCATGGGTGAGGAGGCTGGAATACAAGATTGTGCTATTTGAAGAGGAAAAAGTGGAATTTAAGATAAACATATAAAAGTGAGTATCTGGAGAATAGTAATTTCCATGATGGTAGGTTTCTCACTACACCTCCTCCCAAATCCATCACTCATGCAAAAGAAAGAACAGCTAAGATCTGTGGGGTGATTGAAGTGATCATTCACTTAAGATTCCGGTAGCATCTTTCTACAATGGGATAAAAACCATCACAAAGTAAATATACACCATGTGCTCCCTATAAAAGTACAACACAGACTCCTTTGTTTTTTATTAGAAACCCAGACTGACAGTCAAGATGTCAGGACCCCAGACTGAGCACTGCTCCGGGACTTCAAGGCCTGACAGAGGACCTAAGAAAGATCTAGATGGGATGCCTGAGATGGTGGTGTGGTATCCCCGTTAATCATGGTGTCTTGCTCATGACACCGATGGAATGATCATTGTGCTAGACAGTATGCTAACCTTTAGCCATGGATCAAGGAAGAAGAGAACATTTCAGCTTGGGACAATAAAAGAGATTTAAAGTCCACCTAAAGTTTAATTGTCATATATAGTTAACCTGACCTATTAAATTTTTTCATGAAAAAAAATCCAACGTTTAAGTTCTGACAAAACACTATCTCTGTAGCAGCTCAAAGATCACTTCAACACACTCAGACATATTTCATGTTTTATGCATTTATATTTAAATGTGCAATTATAGATCAACATATTTCTATTAAAATATAGTATGTGCATAATTATAATAGAAACTAAATATCCTTAGACATTTTGTGAAACACCAGCTATTTTAGGGACAAATATTCAGTCTAGTGAAGAAGGCTGGATCCACTGAAGGAATTTACATCTGAATCTCTTAGGTATATGTTCCCTCTTCTGCACAAATTACACAGTCTATGCTTTCATCAGATCAAGATATCATTTACCCAAAAAATCCTGATGATAACATGGGCCTATTATTTTTTTCAAAGTCAATGGATTTTATCACATATGGTAATTAGTTTTGTCTCCATCAGAACAGGTAATTCTCTCAAATAAGGTAAGAATGAGTTTATAACCTCTCTAGTTTTCCATGTGTTGGGGTTCATATAAGAATTATATAATAGGCTTTGCTCTTATTGTGGACGCCTGTGCTGGTGTAAGATATGGACTTAGGGAAACAATCAGATCCATTTCCCTCACAATGTAACAGGATGTAGGCACTGTGATGGAGGGATTTCTGCAAACAACTGAAGCATCAAGGCAGAAACAATCCTGCACGTGTTTGTTCTAAGAGAATGGAGGAAGACGGGACTAGGAGAAGCAGGTCAATTTCAGGAAGTAGAGCAGGCTTTTAAGGGAAGAAAAAGGAGACAAAGGGATGCTCACTCACTCACCAATCAGTCCTCTCCCCTCCTCTCTTTCCCCGCCCTTTCTTCTTGTGTGTGTGTGTGTGTGTGTGTGTGTGTGTGTTGTACACATGTGTATGTACCCATGCAGAGGCCAGTGTGCTCACCTGCAGTGGCTGAAGCAGAACTTCGGGTGTCCCGCTCATTATTTTTTAAAATATCTTTATTATGAATAAGTAGATACATCGTATGAGCAAACCTTGCGAAGGTGTCCCTGTTTCCCTCCTCTCTGCCCCATCATTCTTCCCCTTGATCTTATTTGAGCCGGAATCTCTTACTGATCCCCCAGCTTGCCATTTTTTCCCTTGAGCTCTGGCAATTCTTGGGTTTCTGCTCCCCTAAAGGAATGGGGCTACAGACACATGTAGCCCATGCTCAGCTGCTCATGTGGGATCTGGACTTTGCACTGGAGTGGTCTTGCGAGCTTCCTCTGGCTCTCAAGTTTGCACAGGAAGTTCTCTTAACCACTGAGCCTTCTCTCCAGTCTTCCTTCCTTTCTTTCTTGCCAGTCTACTAATAACCATTTTTCTCCTACATATTTATGTTTTCTTCCTAAAAATATAACTAAAATAATAGACATTTTTAGTCCTAAATTCAACTTTGGTTGAATTATTTGAGAACAAAGGCCTCCTGTCATTATTGTATGTGTGTGTACACATGTCCAAGAACTTTCTAAGCTTTTTCATATTTCTGAATGCAATATTAACAGCAGCAGTATGATAACATTGATAAATTGGAAACTTCTAAGTCATGTTAGCTATTCTAGAAATAAAAAATTGAAACAGAATGAGAAAGATGAAACAAGATTCCATCAAAAATGATTCAAATAGAATCAAGGCATGGATAGAAATCCCGGGATGTGTATTGAGAGCAAAGTAGATACAGCCTGAGCTCTGCTCTGGCCCAGATAAGCCAAGAAGAAGCCAGTGAACACAGAATAATTCCAGGCCACTGCTCATCCCACAAGTATGGCCGAGGTCAGGTTCTCGCATCAACCCTTGGAGGGCTGATCTGTCACAATTTTCAAGTTGTGCCCTTTATGGTATTTGTAGGGACATGGCCAACAACAGCCAGGGAGCCATTTACCAAAGTCATTCTCCAGCACCTCCCACAGAAATGCCTGTGGAAATTCCAGCCAAAACTTACATGGGAACCAAACAGAAGGGACTGAATGCAGCCATGGAAAACATGCCCCAGTCATTTCGTAAGCTGCAGCTCCTCATAGATGGCTGCTGTGAAGAAATGAGTGCTTACAGAAAACAGAGAGCCCAGGAATCACTCCAGCACTGACTGGGATGAAAAGAGAATGGAAAATGAACGACTTGGATCCACAGTTCACAGTGGTGCCTTACCCAGGTGTCCTGAGATAAAATGTCCAGATTCCACAAAAGGGAATGCAACCAAGGGTGGGCACAGGTCATTGCTGAAGAACTTCAAAAATCAAAAGGAACATTCACCTGATTAAAATATCAGATGTTCCTCAGACTGGAAAGGCCAGATAAAATCTAGTGGCTCTCACATCTACTTGTGTTTCTAAGAGATGTGAAGTTCTGGGCTCTGGGAGAAAAAAAAAAAACACAAAAACAAGCTCACTTGCCAAGGGTGATTACCAGGTGCCATGGGACCCAATCTTCCTCAATTCACCCTCTCAAAGCTGGGTGTCCAATGGGCTAGGCCTCATGTCTGTGTCATCATTCACTGCTTTGCTTCTATTGTTACTACCTAACCATGTTTCCTCACTTGGTGGTTTCATGGTTGGTGCCCGTGCCCATGCCCGCCTCTCTCACTGCCTTTACATCACTATTCAGAACAGCTTTGCACACCACTCCATACAGGTGCACCTCTCTCTCCTCCTTTGCCCCCACCACACACCCTCCACTCTCTGCTGAGACCGTCTAAGACAGTTACTGTATTAGACCCATTTCACAGAGGTCTCAAATAATCAAGGAATACACAACTAAGAAGCTGTCAATCCAAGATTTAAAATTGGGCCAAACAATGGTAGAGTGTTAGTTCCCAGCCAACAAACAGATTCAACTCAGAAGAAGGCTTAAGGCTAAGAAGAGTTGTAGCATATTCATTCAGTAAGCATTTATTGAGTGTTTACTGTATACCAGGGGCTGAAAATGCCTCTCAGCAGGCATGAGCACTGGTCCTGTAGCAGTCTCCCACAATGCTGATTTTCAGTACCATGAGCTGTATCTCTCAAAGAATAAGCTACTGAAGTGCTGGTCTTTCCCATGCCTTTTCCAAAGCAAACCCCACTCCTCTAAGTGCTGCCTGGACTCTAGCAATAGTTAGTTGGGGATATGGAAGACACTGGAGAGGGCTTTGCACATGAGAGGGAGCAGAATGGTGTCAGGAAGTTCCTTTCTGCCCTCATATCAGTGGAAGGAGACGCTTCTTCTGCACGTCCTCCTTACCAGTCTCAAAAGCCCCCTTCTCTCGGGTAGACTGGAAGAGAGATCGTCTCTCCATGGTCCTCACTAAAGAAAGCACAGAGCAGAATGTTCCACAGCCCTAGACAGAATTCCTGAGTCCCAGGTGGCTGCGGAAGCTTACAGCCTCTCTGTTTTATTTGACCTTCACCTTGGGGACTCCCCACCCCATGGAAGGGCCCTCCAATCCCCTTCTCCCCATTCTGCTGACTCAGCTGGAAGGAACCAGAGGGAAAGGTCAGGCTCCAGAGACATTTGGTTTATTCAGCACCATGAAGGAAATAGCAGCAGTTCAGTGAGAGAATAAAAATGAGGAGTTGGCTGAATAAAGGTGATAAAAATAGATTTTCCGACCCTCCATAGATGAATCATTTTGCCATGGGGACTCGCTTGGTTTTCAATCCAGCCTCATAAATTTGATGAAGGAACTTTTCCTTCCCCTAGATAAACTGGTGCCATGAAGTGTTTAGTGTCCAGATGGCTTTAACAGGATTTTTTTAAATTAAAGAACTGCTCAGAAAAAAAAAAAAAACCCTCCATTCCTTCCTCAGCTTGAGGTGAAAATGGTCTTTGAGGGACAAGCAGGGCTGGGCTCTGCAGCCCTTGAATTCAGACCCACCGTCTCTTTCCCCCTCTCTATTTTTTCCCTTGCTTCTTTCCATCTTCGCTTCAAGAAAATGAGATTATTTTAGAATATAAAGGGGTCAACAGAGATAGTGCAAAGGGTGAGAGAGATCTCAGTGATCGAGCACCTCCTAGGTACTCTGTCATATCTTCCCCACAACACCAGGCGCTGTTGGGAATGCATGCGGTTGGCATCTGTCACTAAAGCACAGTACTTCTCCGTCACAGAACCCTTGAAAACCCTCGTTAGTTTGACAAACTAATCCATTTATGTGTCTTCCACCACATAGCCCCAAAGAAAAAACAAACAATTCTTTGCTTAATAGATAAAGTCCATTTAAAAGCAATATGTGGTTATATATATATATATATGTGTGTGTGTGTGTGTGTGTGTGTGTGTGTGTGTGTGTGTGTATCAAGGGATAAGTTGATAGGAAAGTCATTTTGAAATTATCTTTAGTCATATTATAAATTCCTCAAAAGTAACTCTTTAAAAAATTGCAATCTAAAGAGCTTCCTTCTTTCCCTTATGAACATCCTTGTATAGGCACTTCCAATGATAAAGTTTACTCACCCCAGTGTGTCCTCATCCTCCAGACTGAGCTCCATGGACCCTCGCGGGGAGATGGGACGTGCATCTCTCCTGGCAGCCCTCCACTGCAGCCTAGATGCCCCTTACATTCCCTCACCCAGCGTGGTCCTCGTCACCACAAAGCCCTGCTCTGTCCAGAGCAAGGCTGCAGCAGCTGAAATGCTGATGCAGGAAAAAAGAATGAACTGGAAGAGAGCTGATTGCCACACCTATGGGGAAAGAGGCGGGGACTCTGCTCCCTCTGAGGAGGGGGAGTGAGTGTCCCCAGAGCTAGAGAGACCCAAACGCAGACCTGCAGGACAGTGGGGTGATGGCTGCCAGCACACAGTAGGCTTGCAATATTGTCAGGCATTCTGGAAGTGGGAATGAAAACCCACGGGGGACCTGAGGGACAAGGCTTCAAGTTCCAATGTTGAGACAAAGTGGCTGCATGGCCCTGAACAAGGTGTCACCTTCTGAGTTCACTTCCTCTTTTCTAAAAGAAACGGTATTTTAAAAATAAAACTTAGAGGTTAGAGAGATAGCTCAGGGCTTAAAGGTGCTGCTTGCAAAGCCTGACAATCGTGGTTTGATTCCGCAGGACCCACATAAAGCAAAATGCACAAAGTGGCCCATGCATCTGGAGTTCATTTGCAGCGGCAGGAAACCTCGTGTGCCCATACTCACTCTCTCTCTCTTTCTCAAATAAATAAATTAAATAAATAAATAAATAAATGGGCTAGGGAGATAGCTTAGTCAGTCAGTAAAAATGCTGGCCATGGAAACACCAGGGCCTGAGTTCAAGTATGGTGGCATATGTTTGTAATCCCAGTGCTAGGGAGTCAGAGATGGGTGGATCCCGGGGCTCACGAACCAGTCAGCCCAGCTTAGTGGCTAGTTCAAGGCCAATGAGAGACTCTGTCTGCCTGAGGAATGACCCCTGAGATCGGCCTCTCGGCTCCACACACACTCACATGCACACATATGTCTGCTTCCACACTAACACAGACATGCACATGCACACACCGAAGCACACAAATGAATAAATCTCTAGGTAGCTTCCAGTTCTGCAATTCTAAATCCAGCATAATAAGTAACAAACGCCCTATAATGCTCTAAGAACACATCATACACCATCCACAGTATGGTAGATTTCATGTGAGCCCCCCATTCTGCCTTGCACCCCGAGGTGAGATGGACCAGTGCCGTTTCTACAGATGAGGAAAGGACCCATGACTCCCTGTGAAGATAAAAGCTCATCAGAGCTATTCAGTGTTTTGAATTTAAACGGTGACATTTAATCTTTGTGGCTAAAGTTAGGATGACATCTGAGCATGGAATTTCGGCACCATCGAGTGATTAATGTGTTTACTGTCTCAGCTGGTATAATCTCGAGGCACCAGTATTTATGGTTATGGTCGTTCATGCTACTGTGGAATCCATTTTCCACCTGTTTTTTTTATTGAACCTCCCTAAAGGATACGAAATATTTCTTCATGCCAATTCTCCAAACAGGATCCTGAAATATGTGAGCAGAAAGACCAAGTATGGATTTACTGTTTGGAATTTTCTGATGCCATAAAAGAGTGTTTATAACCAATTCATCATTTATAAAAGTTTATTAGATTGATATGCCTACTGACTATCTGGCATCCCGCCACTTATGGATGTCACCATATCAAATGATAGGCTGGCACTTAATAGTTACTAATGACTTCTGTGGTTCTTGCCCAGTTCATAGGATCCTTCCGTCAGGTCTCTCTTATCTTTATTGTCATCCACTCTACTTTATTTTTATTTTTACTTTTTTTATTGTCCATAATGAGTTACATTGTTTAGTGGGCCAACAGTGAGTTGTTATCCCCAATTCCTCATTGCCCCCCCATCCCCAGTCAGCTTTACTTTTTTATCCCACAGTAAATAGTAACTTTACTTGGGAAATCTTTACATAATAAATCTTTGCGGTACTTTTTCAACTTTCTTCCTTTTTCATTTTTAAATAATTTACATTTTTGTTAATTATGAACTCAACTGTCTAAACAAATCTCATGTTGGTCATAGTGCCTTTAAGTTTTTAACTTTCTGAAGATCTGAAATTATTTCAAAATGATTTTATTGGGCTTTGTATTTTTAATTCTCTCTCTCTCTCTCTCTCTCTCTCTCTCTCTCTCTCTCTCTCTCTCTCTCTCTCTCTCTCTCTCTCTCTGTGCTGCAGGACACTTATGGAGGTCAGAGGACAACCTGGAACATTGATCCCGCCCGGAACCTTGTTTCAGGCAGGGTTTCCTGTCATTCGTCACTGCGAATGAATTCCAGGCTAAATGCCCAGAAGCTTCTGGGACACTTCTGTCCCCACCACCATCCATCAGTGACAGGGCTGAGATTACAGATGCCTGGGACAGCGTCCAGCTCCAGGTGGGTTCTGGGCATCTAAACTCAGGCACTCATGCTTGTATGGCAAGCGTTTTATCTGCTGAGGCATCTCCCTAGCCCCCAAATAAAAAAATGTAAAGAAAATAAAATTTTAATCCTCATATGAGAATCACTTCCTGAATAAGATTTTTAAAAGGTTTCTCTCTCTCTCTCTCTCTCTCTCTCTCTCTCTCTCTCTCTCTCTCAGGCAGGTCTTGAACATCTGGGCTCAAGTGATCCTCCTGCCTCAACTCCCTGAGTAGCTGGGAATATAGGCATGCGCTGTCATGCCTAGCAATCATTCTATTTTATTTTTAATGTTTTATTTATTTGCAAGGAAAGACACATACACATACAAACACACAAAGAGAGAAAGAGAGAGATAGAGAGAGAGAATATAAGTGCTCCAGGGCCTCTGCAAACAAAACTCCAGATGCATGCACATCTGGCTTTACATGGGTACCGGGGAATTGAACCCGAATCGTTAAGCTTTGCAGACAAGTGCCTTAACAGCTGAGCCATTTCTCCAGCCCCAATCATTCTATTTTAAAACAGTTGCTTAAGACAACCAGAAACATCAAGCAAAATTGACTTCTAGAAAGGCAAGTTTAAATATAAAACCATTTACTGCATAACCCTGTATTTTATACCAGATAGAATGAGACCGAGGGAAACAAATGCTCTCATCCATTCTGAGATAGGTGTAGACCCAAGATTCTAGCAGGAAGCCGGCTAATTAACAGATGGGTGTCTAGCATTTCTTTTGAAATGTTTGCCAAGACAAACTTCCTACAAAAACAAAGTCAGAGGCAGGCACGCTTTAAGAGCGGTGTTGTTTCAGCCAAGTGTTGTCTCTTTTTCGTGGGGTGTCTTCAAGCATTTGGTTAAATGTATTCCTATAAGCAAGCCTGAGTTGGGAGTACATGCTAAGAGTTAGTTCCCGCAGAAATTCCTTTTTTCATATAAAGTATGTCTGTGGGGAAAAAAAGAAGGGAAGACTTAGGCTGAAATATGTACCCCTGCTATTATGTATTTTTCCACACAAGTCCTAGTTGAAGGTCGCATTCTTAAGGGAAAAAGTGAGGAACTGATGTAATGTCACAAACTCTGCTCAGTGAAAGATAAGAGAGAACAAGTGGTTTCTTTCTTCAAAGAACAGGATTCTTTTTTTCAGAGACAGGAAGGAATAAAAAAAAACCTAAGGGAGAGAAAAAGAGCTTTATAGCAGTACTATATATAACCTTCCACCTTTGTGGAGACACAAAATAATTATGGAAACAAGCTTGGAAAGATAATTTGTGGTGCCTGAAAATGCTATTAAACCTCAGCTAGCAACACTAGTCATTTATAGTACATGTGAATAAGAATTTAAGTGCTTGGCTGGCTTACCCACTATTATTGGGTAAATTGTATCCCTCACCCTTGCCTTCCTCAAATTTCTATGTTGAAGACCTAACTCCCTGTAACTCCGAATATGCCCGTATTTGATTTTTAAGAGGTCACTAGGTGATCGAAGGTCATCTGAGTGAATCTCAATCTAGACTGTGATAATGTCCTTATGAAAAGAAGTGTGGACATCAACACCTACAGAGGAAACACCAGGTACAGATGCAAGAAGATGATGACCACCAAGGCAAGGAGAGAAGCCTCCTTGTTCTTTTTGATCCTGGGCTCTCAGCTGCCTCCCGGAAATAAATTGCTATTGTTCAAGCCACCCAGTCTGCAGTATGGTACTTGTTACAGCAGCAGAACAAACCAATGTACTCACTTAGGTCTAACAGTGAAACATCAGGGGGTAGGAGAATGTCAGAGCACGAGATGGGTGGCTATTATAACCTAACAAAATGTCAGTTAATTAGATGAAAACTTCTCACATTTGTCACCTGTCATCATTTCACATAAAAGAGCAACTGTCTCTGACTTTTTCCTGGCATTTCAAATCCCCTTTGTCCTTCTTCCCTTTCCTTGAGTCCTTGCCAATTTAGATCACATGTCCCCAAAAATAAGACAACAATGGGGAAGGAAAAAAAATTCAAAGCTGTGATTATAGAAAACACATCTTTTTTTTCTTTATGTATACTTAAGCATAAAGATTTAACATCAAAAATATTCATTAAGCTGAGTCCAACTTTTATAACTTTTTCCATGAGTTCCAAACCAATATTTCCATTAGTCTGCCAGACATCTGCACACGAACATCTCTGAGAGATAGCCAACTCAACATGTCCAAAAAAGAAGAATTCATCTTTATTCTTGGAACCCATATCTTATCCTCCTGTTCCCATGACTGCTATTAATGGAATTAATATCCTCAAAGTTGCTTGGATCCAAAACATAGATGTCATCGTCCTAGGATTATTTATTATATTTCATCAAGCCCAACATGTACATTTTTTAAAACTCTCTGAAATAATTTGCATCTTTCCACTGCTGATGTCTTAACATTGTGTCATAATTGAATTGGCAGGTTATTTTTTATTAATTATACTTTTAAAAATGGCCCGTGTTATAAATGATACCATATTATATTGGGGATAGTGCTGGTCTCTTCATCTCCACTCCCCCTTCTTTCACTAAGGCTCAGGTGCTCATTATTTTTCATTTGGATTTTGGGCCTCTTAATTGCCATTTATTTCAGGTTTCTTCACCAAACTATGCATTCCACGATGTGATGGTTTAAATCTGAAATGTCTCCCCCAAAACTCTTGTGTTGAAGGTATGGCTACAGGTGGGGCCTGAAGAGGTGATTAGAACAGGAGGGTGCTTATGTCATAAGTGGAAAAATCCATTGATGAGTTTAAAACAGCCTAGAGACACAGCCATGGCAATGTAGGTTGTTTCTTCTGATGAACATGGGACTGGCTGGAGGCCATGGGCCACTGCCACAGGCACACCACCAGCCCAGGAAGAGATCAGAAGCTGAGTTTAAAAGTAGTTCCGACTGTATGAGTATTGCTTTCATTCCATAATGAAGTCAAAATATTGTCAGTGGGGACAACGTAAGTCGGGGCCGGTATGTATCTCATTTCAGTCCTGTGACAGGCAGCTTCTCCTGACAGCTCTCAGGGGTCCCTTGGGCCTGGTATTCGGGCCCTTATGTAACCTCCTCCCATGGAGAGTGGGCTGGACCTAGTGACTTGCTTGTAACTGATGGTGGAGAGCAGAAGTGATAAAATGCCACCTCAGAGATTATGCATAAAGAGCTGTGACTTCCATCTTGTTCTCTCTCTCTCTCTCTTTTTTCCTCCTCCTCCTCTTCCTCTTCTTCCTCCTCTTCCTCTTCCTCCTCTTCCTCCTCCTCCTCCTCCTCCTCCTTCCTGTTTTCCCCTCATATATAAACTGTTCAATGAAAAGGCCTACCTGGCCAGGAACTAAGGACATCCTCAGTGAACAGCCAATGAGAGGCTGTATCCACATGAGTACACGGGGAAGAGGGCCCTTGCCAGGCTGAGATTTGAAATGACATTGGTCAATGCCCTGAACGAAGCTTTTTGAGAGACCATGCTAAACCTTGTCAGATTTCTGACTCATAGGAACTATGCAATATTATTTAAGCCACTAAGTTTTGGGGTGGGGTGGCATTAGTTTGTTATACAACAGTGGGTAACTAATACACTCACCAAATAAGGAAATTGCAGGCAAATGAGGGGACAAAAATGTATTATTAAATCCCCCCAAAATTGAACAAGGAGATTAGCTTCTTGGTCTGACCTAAGCACATTAGTGAATGGCCAAAAGCCAGTCTGCTTTTGGGCTTTGACCTAACTCCCTATGAAGGAATGCTGTCCCTAACTGACCTTTAATATCTGTCTTTTCACTATGGAGCTACCCATGTTTTTTGGCTGGGTCATAACTTAGTTGTGGTCCAGGTTCCTGTGAGTGACAAGTGTGAGAGATAAGCCTAGAACCTTCTTAATTTAGCTCAGGAAGAGCCTTAAAAGCTTTTATTCCCAGGCTGGAGAGATTGCTCAGTGGTTAAAGTACTTGCTTGCAAAGACTGCCGGCCTGGGTTCAATTCCCCAGTACCCACATAAAACAAGATGCACAAAGTGGCACGTGCATTTGGGGTTTGTTTGCAGCGTCAGGAGGCCCAGGAGTGCCCATTTTCCCATACTCTCTCTCTCCTCATAAATAAATAAAAATAGTTTTCAGTCCTTTCTTCCCAGAGGCTTTGATTTCATCCATATGCACCAGAGAGCATAAGTATATCTTCATGATGATATTAAGAAGGTGAGTGAATGGGCAGGTTTGCATGATTTGTCAACTGTGGAGGCTGTTACTCCAGCAGCACACACACATGCCACACTGACTTGGGAGGCAGCAGATAAACTGAAAAGCCCTTGTTCATGTTCCATGATTCAACTGAATGCAGGGTCGCTGGTACCCAAACCCTCACATCTCTTTGTTTTGCCCTGCAGGCCACTCTTCTGTGTCTAAACCTACTAAAATACTCCTGCAGCTTGGCTCCAACCTTGTCCGCCACAGACTGAGCATTCAGTCCTCCTGGGTTCCATGTGAGAACACAAGCGAGGCTTCTCACGCTGTGCCAGGGAAGAGGATGAAAGAAAATGTGTCATGAAATTCATTTGGGGCTGAGACACTCCACAAGATCCATTCATTTCCCTCACTGAAACACACTTCCTTCACAAAGAACATTGCTGCTAACATTAGCTACCAGTTTTACTTGTTTTCCCAAGATGAGTTCAGCAGCCCCCGGAGTTGGCCGATGGTACCCAGCAGTGAATGACTCCCAAGCACAGACAGCTGGGGGATAATACCCAAGGGAGGGACTCCAAACCTTCCCTGTGCCATCCACTCAGAGTGGGGGGTCTGGGTCTGTCTGTCCCCGAGTCTTTGCTGTTTCAGATCAGATGTGTCTGTGTAGGGTGACCGGCCCTCAACAAGGCCTACAGTAAACAGTGACAGCAGAGAAAATACAAGAGTCAGTATTGTATGGATCCAGACGATTCTGAGTTGCCAGTAGGTGTGTATGAGTTGTGTGTGCCTAAGACTGTGTGTGTGTGCATAAGGCTGTGTGTATGCATGTGCAGAGAAAGGGAAGATAGCATTTTAGGAAGTTCTGCTGCATGTATGGAATTGCTATGAATTTATTTATTTATATTTGCAAGCAGAGAGAGGAAATGAGTGTGCCAGGGCCTCCTGCCAGTGCAGATGAACTCCAGACCACATGTACCACTTTGTGCATCAGGCTTTACGTGGATATTGGGGAACTGAAGCCAGGCCATCAGGCTTTGCAAGCAGTGCCTCTAACTAATGAGCCATCTCTCTAGCCTCCCTATGCCTTTTAAAAATATTTTATTTATTTGAGAGTGTGTGAGAGAAAGACGAGAGAGGAGAGAGAGAGAGTGAGAGAGAGAGAGAGAGAGCGCACAAGGGCCTCCAGCCACTGCAAATGAACTCCAGATGCATGTGCCACTTTGTGCATCTGGCTTTACATGGGTACTGGGGAATAGAACTCGGGTCCTTCTGCTTTGTAGGCAAACACCTTAACCACTAAGCTATCTCTCCAGCCCACTACTATCCCTTTTTAAAATTAGATTTTAACAAAGATTTCCAATGCTTTTTGAATTATTATTGTCAGATTGCCGTTTCATTGATTGTCATGCAGGAGGCACAGTCACGTGGAACTTGATGTAATGGGCATAACAGTTAAAGGTTGCATTTCTGAAATGTTTAATTTAGTAAAAGTGTTTCAAAATGTCTCAGTTGTATTTAATGAGTCAATGTCATTCAAGGAGAAGGGAGAAAGGTAATTTTCTAAAACCATAAGAGGTCTCCTTGGCAGTCAAGGCCTCCAAACCAATGTTCAGAAGTATTGGATTCAGTTCTACATTGTAAACCCTGATGGAGATCATGGGGCACAATGGCTGACACACCTGGAGCCTGGGCAAACCCAACTTCCAGTTTTAATCCTGCTTCTTAGCTAGAGAGTTGGTAACTGTCAGCTATGAACTGGGGTTCCTGGAAATCGGCAGGGTTCAGCCATAATGATATCTCAGGGAACAGTAATCCAGCACTGCACCTGGTACACAGTAAGTGTTTAACATGTGTGGTCTATCAGTGAGGTAGCCACCCTCTGGCCTCTCTCATTGCATGCATGGGTGCTGGGGAATTGAACTCGGATCCTTCTGCCTTGAAGGCTTGTCCTACAATAATAACCTTAACTGGAAAAGACAGAGGTCAAGAACAGAACTTTGGCCAGCTTCCTGCTGGAAGAGGGTACAGACTAGAAATTCAGAGAAAGTGATAGGATACATACCTAAAACATGAGGGTGACCCTCTCCAAGTCTGATCTGTGGAAACCTTTCTTTGGTTGGTAGATACCACAAAAACCTGGGCCCTAAACCAAGCACGTATTTAATCTCAGCACTTGGGAGGCTGAGGTAGTAGGATGGCTGTGAGTTTGAGGCCAGCCTGAACTACAAAGTGGATTCTAGGTCAGCCTGTGCTAGAGCGAGACCCGGATCTCCCTCTCTGTCTGTCTCTGTCTCTGTCTCTCTCAAATACACACACACACCTTGGGGTCCAAATTTACTGCCTCATCCTCTTCTTAAAAAGATCAACTTAGCATCTATGCCTGCTACTTGGCCTTCAAAATCTCCACATCAACTACTTTTTTTTGTCCAAAACAATATTTTTAATCTTCTCATAACATGAAAATCTCTACAGTCCTTTCATCATCCCCCACCTCCCTTGAAAAATGAAACAAAAGCTCTGCTATCAGTTTCATGAAATAAAACAGATGCCTTTTGAAAGCTTCCTAAAGCCCACAGTTTATGGAAACTTGCATTTTTAGGCATTTCAGGAAGCTGAGCTGTAACACATTTGAAATCTTATCTTTGGCTAGAGAAAACACATCTTTTTCTGAGTGGGTTGAGGCTAGTAGATGGAAGGAGAATTCTACCAGTCCCCATCCTGCTCTGTGATACTGAACTTCAAAGAATTACATTGTCACTGTTCCCCAGGCTAAGTGGCCTTCTGTGCAATAAGGACTTGAATAGAGCTAAGAAAGGCTTTTAATTTTTATTTTTTGGTGTTTTGTTTGTTGGTTTGTTTTTTGAGGTAGGGTCTCACTCTAGCTCAGGCTGACCTGGAATTCACTCTGTAATCTCAGGTTGCCTCGAGTTCATGGCAATCCTCCTACGTCTGCCTCCGGAGGAGTGCTGGGATTAAAGGAGGTATGTGATTACTGACTACAAGGGAGAAAACAGGACATGAGTGAAAAAAGTGAGTCCTTGTAGCTGGAGGTGGTGCTGCACACCAGAGACTGAGGCAGGAGGATTATGGATTTCAGGCCATTTTCAAGTTCCAGACTAGTCTGGGTTACATGATGAGGCCCTGGTTAGAAAACAGTTAAAGAGCCTCTGCCTTCTCTTTCTCACAAGAGGTAAAACAGTCGTTTAGGTATCCCATCTTCCACTGGGAACACTTGGCTAGACAACGGACAAGTGACAGTGTACAGGATTCATCTGACCTTTTACTGCTTGTCCCCTAACTCCTCCCTGTGTCCCCACATGTCCTCCTCTACAAAACAAATGTCCTTCCAGCTGCAAACTTCTCTATTCCCCATATTACTTTTATTCTCATGGACTAACATGCAAAGTCAAAACAAAATACATTTCACGATAGTTCTAAGGAGGCTCAGAACTTGGAGCTAGGGAGATAGCTCAGTGGTCACAAGCACCTGCCCTGGAAGCATGAGGCCTGGGGACTGCCCGAATTCGATTTCTCAGCATCCGCAGAGATGGGAGAATCCATCTCCATGGTGGGACAGAAAACAGCAACTCCAGGCTGAGTGAAGGATGTGAATGAACTATATAGAGAACACCTTGTTTTCACACAGGTGCACATGGGATACACACATCTGTACACACACTTGCATATGCCACACATACATTACATCACACACCACACCACATATAAACACAGAGAGAGAGAGAGAGAGAGAGAGAGAGAGAGAGAGAGAGAGAGAGAGAGAGAGAGAGAGAGACTCAGGATTTGATTTAATGGGGGTGACAGCATCCTCAGCATCATCTATTTCTAGTGAATCTTCTCATAGGCAAATGACTATCAGAATAAAACTCTCAGCAACCCAAAGCTTAATTTCAAAACACCTATGGTGACCAAGGGTTTGGGATGAAATGGCTTCAACATCTCTAATGACCGTTGGCTTGAGTTTCAGGATGGAACTTGATTGTGAAATGCTGATGAGCTGGGAGACTGAAGGATACTTTAGAAAAAATAAAGTCTTTGGCGGGCCAAGACCTCAATTTGGGGTCTTTCTCCCTGGCAGCAGCTAAGATTATCACTAACACCTAAAAAAGAATTCAAGCATCTGTGGGCAGTCACCACTCGGCTTCCCGTGCCAGCAATCATTACAGAAGGAACCCAGACGTGCACCCAGAGGGGCTGTACAGTATTGCCAGGAAGTGATTTTCAACTGCTTTGTTTTAACACCTTCACCCCTGAATTCTCTGTTACCACAGCTCAACTCGGAGGGGAAAATACACCTTTTCATGACTCTGTGAGTCTGCACGTGTTTATAATTTTGGTTTGGTATGTGAAAACACACTTCGCTATTTATCTTCGAGTCAAGCAGCTGGACCATCTTAATGGACTGACTTCTCAACACCAGGCCATTAGGATGCACATTCATGGGCTCCAGGCATGTAAAACACTCTGGCCACTTCTCAGGTCTCCATGGCTCCTGCCACTGCAGACTTCATCAACAGATGGCCAGTGGTCTGTCAACCCCTGACAGAGTGCAAACCAATCTGGAAGCCCTTAGATGCATTTCAGGCATTCTCTGATCTTTCCTGAGTCACAAATAAGAGAAGGAAGAAGATCTTATGTGAAAAATACACTCACACAAAAGCAGAACCATCTTCAAATGTGTTATTTGAAGTCCCTTCCCCAAAAGAGAATTAATTGATCTATTTTAATCTGTATTATTTTATCAGTATTAAATTTCAGTCCTAATAAAAGTTGCGACAGCACCATGACACATATTCTCTGTTACAAATCTCACATCTCACCAACTTTCCTCTTTCCCTTACTCCCGTCTTTCTCTTCCTTTT